>SNQJ01S0136589.1:8062-25488 GCA_010110895.2 Picea sitchensis
CAGCTTATCGGTTTATTATTCATTTTTTTTTTTTTTTATTTAAACTAAATTAAATGATTATTATTTATAATTAAAATACTATATGATTTGAGTTTTTAACTATCTAATTTTATTATTTATAATTATATTAAATAATTTTAATTTAAAATATCATTTTATTTTTTAAATGTCTAATTTTACTTTAAAATTGAATGATTATTATTTATAATTATATTAAATAATTTTAGTTTTAAAATATCATTTTTCTTCTCATATTTTCAAAATTGAATGATTATTATTTATAATTATATTAAATAATTTTAGTTTTAAAATATCATTTTTCTTCTCATATTGTTTTTCTTAATGTGTTTTTGAATGATTATTATTTAGAATTATATTAAATAATTTTAGTTTTAAAATATCATTTTTCTTTTCATGTTGTTTTTCTTAATGTGTTTTGTGAATGGTTGATAAAGATTAATTTAAATACATTTTATTCATTTTATTTTTTCTTTTTATTTTAACTAAATTAAATTATTATTATTTATAATTAAAATACTATATGATTTGAGTTGTAAAATATCTAATTTTACTTCAAAATTGAATGATTATTATTTATAATTATATTAAATAATTTTGGTTTTAAAATATCATTTTTCTTCTCGTATTGTTTTGTTTTTTTTAATGTGTTTTGTGAATTGTTGATAAAGATTGGTTTAAAGACATAAAATTAAAAATTATAATAATATATTTAATTGTAAAAAAAATTATTTTATTAAAATTAAATTTGAATCAAATATCTAAAATATTTAGTGCAATTATGTTTATCATAATACATATTTTATCTTAGGGTTATGGTATTCAGTTGAGAAGGAATATGAAAAGTCACAAGTGAATAGGAATTGTTATTGAAGTCCAAGAAACCTTTTGGAAGATGAAGTATTAATATGTGTATCATAATTGTTATATAGCCTGAGTGGGCCTAATGATTAAGAACATGTGTTTCCTCTTAAGAGGTCACAGGTTCAAATCTAGAGGGGGGTAGGGTATGTATACCTTCGTAGACTTTACCAGTCAATTTGGTGTGTTGGCTTGGTCGTGACCTTAAAAATAGATTATTATTATTATTATTATAGTAAAATACATATAATGCTAATCTTCATCATGGTGTATTCCAATAGTTCTATTAGAGAACTTATAGTTCTTAAGGCTTGAATTAAGCTATGATAGTTGTCCATAGCTTCATGGTGTAACATCATGGGAAAAGAGGAGAGTTTGCTACTGAGACAAGTTCTAACTCCATGATTCTCTCCTTGGATGTTTCAATCTCTCATATACATAAACATCCCTCTGTCTGCAAGTCTATCTTTGCATTAATCCGCCATTTGCGCCTCAACTTTGTGTAGGAATTTGGGTTTCCATCTCCCGCCTCTCACGAAATCCATTCTTGCCACTACCAGTTGAATGCTTGATTTTCTTATTAGGTATGGCACTCAAGACCAAGGCCATTTTCGTTGCTCATGCACATTGGAGCTACACAGAGAGAATTTATCTTCAAATTCGACACTTATATGGATACAAACCCTAGTATTGATCCTCATTCTTATTCTCAAGCCCCCTTTAGGTTTGATCCTGCATGGAAACACCCTTAGGATCATTAGTTCGATGTCGAGATAGTTTTTATGACACAAACCTCGTTCTTAATATCCCATAAATTCGCAGGTGTTTTCTTTAGCTAGGTCTCTAGATCGTCTCAGGTTGCATTATTCAGTCTATTTTGGTGTTTTTTCATGCTCTGGGATTTAGGATTGGGGAAATGCCATGTATGCTTCTTATATCCCTGTAGTCATCCATAACGTTGGTGGGTTTGCAAATTTTTTAGTACTATGGGATTTTATCATCATTGCAACCTTTGTCACACTCTATATCACTTTGAAGGAAATGCGTATGTTTTCTTTTATAGAGAGACTTGAGTCTTAACCTCAAGAAGAACCTTAACATTTTCCTCACAATACACAATTTTTGCTCCACCTCTCCAGTTCCAAAATCAATTCCTTCAACAATGATGTTGAAAGCCTCTTGAATAATGAAAGGAGGAACAATAGAGTCAAATTCTTTGAAATCTTGATTGGTATAATAGTCGTCTGCCTTGCTAGCAAGCTTACTGTACCAACCAGAGAACAACCACTACAAGGAGAACACCTTATAGCGGAGGTTTTTATGAAACCCCCCCAAAACATTTATCCCTTATACGTTTAAAACAGAGTAGGGTGGGAAAAGGTTTTTGCGGAGGATTTAACATTGGTGTTCCTAAGTCAACTGAGAGCACTGGTGTTCCTAGTTGAATGACAACACTTGTGTGCCTAAGTGGACTGACAACACTAGTGCTCTTACAAAAACGCATTGCATCAATGCTTAACAAATAAAGTGCATCGATAACCACTATTAATATAAAATAATAAAATTTATCATTTTTTATTTTATAAAAAATAAATGCATCATAGTGCTCCCCAAATAACAAAGAACATTGGTGCGTGTATAACGAACACATCAAAATATGTGAGAACAATTGATTTTTAAACAAAAAAATCAATTTAAAAACCATAAGTCTTCGACTATGCGCTTAGAAACCAATATAGCCCCATTATGTTCTAGTAAAAAAAAATGCACTGGTGCATCTTACTGTCAGGAGCAACACTAAAGGGTAAAATTAAAAAAAATTACCACCTATTCCATATTGGTGGCCACCCACCTATTCCAACTGACTCTTCTTGTTCGTTTTTAGTTCAACAAGTTCTTTTGTACTTATGTGAAATTGTGGGTTCTACACTTTTGGGGTTGTCTGAAGCCCTACACATAATCCAGGTGGATACTGGTGGCCTCTCACTTAATCGAACTAGCTTATTTTGTATGTTTTCATGTCAGGACATCTTGTTGTACTTCTAGGGTCGTTTTGGATCCCTAAACAATGTTTTTTTTGCTCGCCATAGTCAAACTGTAGACGAAGTCAGAGTTTGATGGTGTAATGCGTATTTCTCTGAAATACCTTTCCAACGGGCTATCACGAGCCTAAAATGGAGGTCGTATGCAAAAGTTACGACCCAGGGAAATTGAGGTACTAACTTATCCATAGGGGCCCACATGAATTTTGGTGTTTTACCTCCTAACGTTAGGTTTTTGGATCTCTATGGTTTTTGCATTCATGAGTAATATAAAAAATGCCTTTGGATCCTCATTGTAATCATTCTACTCAGACATATGCGCGTAATAGCCACATCTCTTCTCAAAGATAGCTACCACCATTCGAGCAAGTGTTTCAGTTATGCAGTTTTATAGTTTCAACCTATTTCATTATTCAATAGAAGATATTTTTCACTAAATATATGTGTTGTTCTTCATATCTCTGTGTTTATTTTATTCAGTCTTTTAATCAATTCGTCCCGCTCCTAAATCCGGATCAGTGGTATCAGAGCGGTCTACTCTTCAATTATTTTTCTTTGTGCATGTCCCCGACAATATCTGGGTACAAGAAGTTGGGACTCGAACCAATCGATTCATTTCAAGATCGGTCGCACCGAGCCCAACAACAACCCATGGGGGATGAAAAGAAAGATGATGGAGCAGGAGATCCTATTAAAATGTTGCTCGAGGAAGCCCTCGTGTTACAAAGGAACAAAATGATGGACAAATTTGTGTAGATCCTTTGACGGTTGCCCACAAGAGAAGCATCTTCATCAAGCGGTCATGCAAGCCCCTTCAAGGTACAGATAAATTTTGATATTCCATTATTTGAAGGACTCGTAGATGCAAATGTTGTAGATAAATGGTTGAATCTGCTTGAAGGGTATTTTTCGGTCCACAATTTTTCTGATAGGGAAAATATTACTTTTTCCCTCCTCAAGGTCATCCCCCATGTTAAGGACTGGTGGGATACTTACTCTGAGAAAATGGCCATAAGGGAATCTGCAATATTTTTGGTTTCCCCTACATGGGATTCCTTCCGAGATGGCATTAAAGAACAGTACTAACCTGTTGGAATCTACGAAGACCAGTACACCAGATGGACCACCCTGTGTCAAGAAAGGGACCGGAAAGTACCAAATTTCACCAATATTTTCCATACCCTACGCACCAAATTTGGTACCAAAGACTCTGAGAGACATCTGTTGCTCAAATACCTCAGATGTTTGCATAGATACATTCAAACTGAAATGGATTTTTTGGACACTGCCTCATTGGGCACAACTTATAGATACGATGTCAAGATCGAGCAAAAATTTAAGTAGAAGAGGTGAGAGTTTGGATCTGCAAACTCCTCATAGTCGAAGCAGGAAAAAGGTGGCCCCAACCCACACAACAAGGGACCGAGTTGAGATGGCCACTCTCAGGAAAATTATTCCAAGACACAACACAAGAAGGGAAATGAGAAGATT
Source organism: Picea sitchensis (assembly GCA_010110895.2). NCBI lineage: Eukaryota > Viridiplantae > Streptophyta > Pinopsida > Pinales > Pinaceae > Picea > Picea sitchensis. The sequence goes on from SNQJ01S0136589.1 coordinate 12,475, forward strand.
AAGAAGGACACGGGAAAATGGTGTGAGTACCATAAAATCCCTTGGCATAACAATGAAGAATGTCTCTCCAATAAGTTACTCGTGGCCGAGCTGAAGGCTTCCGATTCAGAGGTCGATTCTGATTTCAATAAAATCCAGAAGGAGGGAAGTAGATCATCGATATTGAACCCAGTGCCACTATCGCTACCACCAATGTCCATCCAAGCAAACCAGAAGAACCAGAGGAAGGGGAATGCCTCTTTCACTCACATATGTGGGTAAAGGGGTCTCCACTTCATTTCATTGTCGATAGCGACAGTCAAAAGAAATTGATCTCAACAGAGGTCATCAAGTGGCTGGACCTACTGACAACACCGCACCTGCATCCCTACACCATCGGTTGTCTTTTCCAAGGAAGAGATCTTTGTGTCAGCCAACAGTGTCATCTTCCCTATGGCATCAAGCCTTTCAAAGATGAGGTATTGTGTGATATTTCTCCTCTTGAAGTTTTTGATGTTCTTTTAGGACAACCATATTTTTGGAAGCATCATGATGTGTATGAGTCTATACCCCACAACGTTATTATTACTTTGGGTAGACAATTGTACATGATACCAGAAGTAGTGCCTCCTACCGTTATTTCTTTAATCTCTGCTAAGAAATGCAGTAAGGTCATTTCACATACCAGGAAGTTTGTCTTCTTTGTGATTCATGCTTATAGTAAGTAGGAGGCCACCACCACATTCTGGGCCTCTACACAGAGCCTCTCTTTGCAGAAGAATAAAGTGGACGGGATCGGAAGAATACAGAGACATCTTCTCCTCACCCACCAGGGTACCGACGTACTACCAAGTCAAGAATCCAATTGATCTGACCCCCGGTGCACCTCTACCTAATGGACCAGTCTATTGTCACTCACTGATGGAAAATGACGAAATTAGGCGTTAGATCCAAAAGCTTCTTCAAAATGGTCACATTAGACCCAACTCCTCCCCTTGCAAAAGCCCGATTGTACTGGTGCAAAAGAAGGACGGGACTTGGAGACTCTGCATTGATTACAGATCCTTAAACAAAATTATAGTCAGGAATCGGTACCCAATTCGTAGGATTGATGACCTTCTTGACCAACTCAAGGGGGGGAATTTCTTCAGCAAGATTGACCTAAAGTCTGGATACCACCAGGTTCCCATCGAACCAATTGATGTATGGAAGACAACCTTAAAATATAAACACAATCTCTTCGAATGGTTGGTCATGCCCTTTGGCTTAACAAATGCACCAGCCACTGTCATGAGGTTGATGGATGATGTCTTGAGACCCTTCACCAACTCTTTTGTGGTGGTATATTTGGATGACATCCTCATCTTCAACAGAACTTGGGAGGAGCACATGTGGCATATTCAACAGGTTTTGAGCACTCTATGGCAGCACAAGCTATATGCCAACTTGGAAAAATGTTCTTTTGGCATGAACATGGTCCAATACTTGGGATACATTGTTGATGAGCATGGGGTACATGTTGATCCAGCTAAGATCCAAGTCATATGTGACTAGCCAGCCCCGACCACACTAATCGAGCTTCGGAGCTTCTTGGTACTAGCCAACTTCTACCGACGGTTCATGTTGGGATTATCCCATATTGTATGGGCCCTCAGCCAGATGATGAAGGGTGGTGGTAGGAAAAAGTCTATGTGGGGGAAGGAACAACAATGAGCATTCCATGATCTAAAACATCACTTGTGATCATCTCCAATACTCTCCTTGCTTGATCTGCAACAACCGTTCAAGATTGAGATTGATGCATCTGATTATGTTGCAAGCACAGTTCTCACTCAACACATTCATCCGGTGGCATACCATAGTGAGACACTCTCAGATACTTTCTGGAAATACCCCTCCTATGACAAGGAAATGTATTCCATTGCACAAGCATGTCATCAATGGAAACATTACATTATGGGAAAGGAGACGATCATCCACACTGATCACAAGCCTTTGCAGTTCATATAGACACAAGGGAAACTGCAGAATGACCTTCGTTAGAAATGGTCCACCTACCTGCAACAGTTCCATATCAACATCAAGTATAAGACATGGATATCAAATAGTGTCGTTGACTGCCTCAGTCAACCTCTCGTGGATACACTCACCATTGTGCTCCATTCCTGTATACATGAGGCATCTGAGTGGCCCCAACTTTATCATCAAGATCCAGACTTCACCACCACCTATCAGCTCTTGGGTACAGGTGCGAATGTCGTCAATTTTCACATTCAGGATGGACTATTATGCCATATGGGCCATCTCTATGTTCCTACAAGCAAGCATGAAAAGATGATTTGGGAAGCCCACTACAGTTGAATGTTAGGACATTTTGGCATGGAGAAAAATGTGGTTATTCTTCAGAAACATTTTTATTGGCCAAAAATTCGACAGGACATCATCAAGTATATCATATCTTGCACTACCTGTTCCATTTCCAAGCCAACCATCAAGAAGAAAGGCTTATACACACCTCTTCCTACTCTCGAGAAGCTTTGGGAATCCATCTCAATGTATTACATGTCTAGCCTTCCATCCACCAAGCAAGGAAATGACTACGTATTTATGGTTGTTGATCGGTTTTCGAGGATGTCCATCCTCGCAGCCTGTAAGAAGAATATCACAGTGGAAGATACTGCCAAGCTCTTCTTCGAACGAGTGTGGGTCCATTTTGGGATACCACATACCATCATCTCCGACCGGGACAACAGGTTCCTCAACACATTTTGGTCGAGTCTCTGGTCACTGTTGGACACCAAGCTCACTAAATCCACTTATTTCCACCCACAAATAGATATCCAAACAACGTTCTTCAATCAAATGATTGTGCACATCCTACACATATACAATTCTAAGCATCCATGTATATTGGATGAGAGTCTCCCCTATGTTCAACACAGTTACAACATGGCTCTCCATAGCTCCACCGACCATAGCCCATTTTAGGTGGGGCTAGGATTCCAACCCTTGGGTCCCATTGATGTTGCACTACCTCTTTCCATCACATAGACAGACTATTTCCATGTTCAGTCTTAGACCCACAAAGACACCAGATTCATTGAGCGGATTCAACACATCCTCCAGCAGGTCCAGGATATTTTGCAGAAATCCAATGCTAAGTACAAGCAGCACCATGATCAACATAGGGTACCACACCCGTTTCAGGTTGGATAGAAAATCTGGTTACATTTGTAGAATGAGCGTCTCACTAGGCCCCATCGGAAGCTCTGCCCACTTAGCTATGGGCCTTACACCATCACCAAGGTTGTGGGTAGCAATTATTTTGAGCTCAACACTCCACTCTTCCTTGGACTACACCTAGTGTTCAATGTGGACCTCCTTCGGCCATATTTTCCACCATTATTGGACACCTCGGAGATCACATAACAACTGCAACCAAAATATCTCAACCCTGACTACATGGAACAAGCATCCACTAATCGGATAGTGGAAACACAGGTCAAGGTCACTTGCCAGCAGAGGATCCAGCTTTATCAGGCTGTCAAGGCAGGGTAGCTCCTACACTAAGGCAAGTGGCTCACCTGGGGCCAAATATAGTAGAAGTTTCCTCACCTGATGGGGGAACTCAATGAAATGGAGACCATTGCTTCCTAAGGGGGGAGGATTGATCCAGGTGTATATTGGTGGCCACCCACCTATTCCATCTAGCTCTTCTTGTTTGTTTTTAGTTCAACACGTTCTTATGTACTTCTTTGTAATTGTGGGTTCTACACTTCTGGGGCTATCTGAATCCCTACACATCTTCCAGGTGGATACTGGTGGCCTCTCACCTAATCCAACTGTCTTATTGTGTATGTTTTCATGTCAGCATATATTTTTTTTACTTCCAGGGTCATTTTGGATCCCTAAACAGTGTTTTTTTAGCTCTCCACAGTCAAACTATAGACGGAGTTAGATTTCAATGGTGTAATGTGTAGTTCTTTGAAATACCTTTCCAACAGGCTATCACAAGCCTAAAATGGAGGTCGTATGAAAAAGTTACAACCCCGGGAAGTTGAGGTACCAACTTACCCATAGGGGCTCACATGACTTTTGGCATTTCACCTCCTAGGGTTCCGTTTTTGGATGTCTAGGGTTTTGGCATTCATGAGTAATATCAAAAAGGCCTCTTGAGCCTCATTGTAATCATTCTGCTCAGGCAGATGTGCATAACAACCACATCTCTTCTCAGAGATAGCTACCACCATTCGAGCAAGTGTTTCAGTTCTGCAGTTTTACAGTTTCAGCCTATTTTATTTATTCAATAGAAGATATTGTTCACTGAATATTTTGTTGTTCTTCATATCTATGTGTTTATTGTATTCAGTCTGTTAATCAGTTTGTTCTGCTCCTAAATCCGAATCACGACATGCAACACGACTTCGAAAGAATGTGTATTGTTTATGAAATAGACCCTGCTATGGTACACTTTTTTATTTACGCAATCATGTATATTCTACTATATATAAAAATGTAGATATATTTATTACACTTTATTTCTATGTTTGTAGATGGAACATGAAGAGGAGGAACAAAAAAAATGTTCCAATTAAGAAAACATTAGGTTAAGTAACCAAAGTACAATATCATCTACAAGTGATGAAGAAATGAGACATGGACACAATTCGAGCAATGAAAAAAGTTCAAGTGATGTTTAATGACATTTAATATAATTGAATGCTACTACAAGTTGTATGTTTTGGAATATTTGTCTATGAAAATTAGGGATTTGGTTAATGTACTCGACATATTTTCCCAATTGCATGAGGACATGTTACTAATGAGTGTAAAAATTACATATTGGTTTCATTTTGATTATTATGGACCTTTACGTTGTCCCATTTTGTATGGCGATGGGTCACTTATTCATATATAATAAAATGGGTTTATTATTTTTTGCATTATCAAATATTGTAAAATGTTGTGTTGTTAATTAATTAATATATGAAAGATTTACATTGTTACAAATAATAGAGGTGTAATCTATTCGATAATGCATTAATGTTGTCATTATATCAAAATACAATAACAAAAATATAAAATCCATATTATTAAAAAAAAATGATTTTGAGATGATAATTGAAAATTTGTTAAAAATAATACACACACACACACACACAAACATTTCTCATGTGCTTCCTTCCTTCCTAACATTGGAGTTCAAGTCTGTCTCTACGTTAATCTGCCATCTGCGCCCTCAACTTTGTGCAGGAATTTGAGTTTCCATCACCCGCCTCTCACAAAATCCTCTTCTCACCACTATTAGTTGTACGATTGATTTCCTTATTAGGTTTGGTGCTCAATACCAAGGCCATTCTCATCGCTCATGCACTTTGGAGCTATGCATAGAGAATTTATCTTCAAATTCGACACTTATGCATAACCAAACCCTAGTATTGATCCTCATTCTTATTCTCAATCCCCCTTTAGTTTCGATCTTGCATGGAATCACCCTTAAATATCAATGGTTAGATGTCGAGATCATTTTTATGACATGAATTCCATTCTTAATATCCCATAAAATCGTGTAGGTGTTTACTTTGGCTAGGCCCCTAGATCATCTCAGGTTGCATTATCTAGTCTATTTTGGTGTTTTTTCACGCTCTGGGATTTAGGGTTTGGGGAAATCCCCTATATGCTTCTTATATCCCCGTGGTCATCCATAATGTTGGTGGGTTTGCAATTTTTTGAGTTCTATGGGGTTTTATCATCATGACGACCTTTGTCATTCTTTGTACTGCTTTGAAGGAAATGTGTTTATTTGTTGTTGAAGAGAGATTTGATTCTCAACCTCAAGAAGCACCTTAACATTTTCTTCACATTATGCAATTTTTGCTCCACCGCTCCAATTCCAAAATTAATTCCTTTAGTAATGATGTCAAAAGCCCCTTGAATAATGAAAGGAGGAATAGTAGAGTCAAATGCTTTGAAATATTGATTGATATAACAATCGTCTACCTTGCTAGCAAGCTTATTATACCAACCGGAGAACAACCACTCCAAGGATAACACCTTATAACAGAGGTTTTTACAGACCCCCCAAAAAAAGAATTATCCCTTATATGTTTATAGTGGAGGTGGGTGGGTAGAGTTTTTTGCAGAGGCCTTAACACCGATGTTCCTAAGTCAACTGAGAGCATTGGAACACCTAGTCGATTGACCACACTAGTGTGCCTAAGTGTATCGACTACACCAGTGCTCTTACAAAAACATATTGCATCGATGTTTAACAAATTAAGCACATTGATAACCACTATTAATATAAAATATTAAAATAGATCATTTTTTCTTTTATAAAAAACAAATGCATCGCGGTGCTATCACAATAACAGAGTGCATTGGTGCGTGTATAATGAATGCATCAAAACATGTTAGAAAAAATGATTTTTAAACAAAAAATAATAATTTGAAACCATAATCCTTCCATGGTGCACTTAGAAACCAATATAGCCACAATGATTTCTGGTAAAAAAGATGCACTGATACATCTTACTGTTAGGAGCACCACTTAAAGGTAAAATAAAAAAATTACCAAACCGAATCAATGCGCCGAAATATACAATGAAAAATGAGCGAGAATTTTATATTTTCAAAATGTATGTGTTTATAAACGAAAACCCTAATTATTGTTTCATTCTTTTTCCAAAATTTAGAGGGAATATTTGTGTGAAAGAGATTTATGAGAAAAGCCTTTGGAGTGGGTAGATTGTTTTAAAGATCCAAATTTCCATACAATTTTGTATAGGAGAAATTCCAAGTACGTGATTTTACTCTATTCATCATCTCAATCTTTCCCCTATTTGATTCAAACAAATTTCAGTGCATTATCATAAAAATAAAAGGGTTTCACAGTTACATTCAGTATTGGAATCCCTAACTTCCTTATTGTTTCTCTTAGTTTTCCTCTCTATATTTCACAAGTAGATATTTTTTTAAGAAATAGATTTTTATAGGGTCTTTTTACTTGTATATGGGGAATTTAGTATCCGTTGCAATGGGATCACTCATTATAGTGGATCCCAAACCTTTTCGCTATTATTTTTCTTTTAAAAAAATGCTTTCGTGGTTTAGGGTGCACATTGAACGGAAATAGTGCATCGATGCACATGTTTATGTCAATAGCACCACAAAGTTTAAAAAATAAATAAAAAATGTTCACATGTTCGATGGTGCACAATAAACATTAATCAGACAACGATTCTTCTATTTATTTATATAGCACCACTGTGTATACATATTATTGAAGCACCTATGTGTATACATATTATTGAAGCACCGATGCATATACATATTTTTAATGCATCGATGCGTACTAGTGTATTATACGCACTGAAATTTATTTTTGTAAAAAAAATCATAGTTTTGATATCTGATGATTCCTACCCTTTTTTATAGAATATTGCCAAGAGAATTTCATGGAAAACAACTTAATGCAGCAAACATGATGGTATCTCATTCCAACAAGAGAACAAGGCAAGTTCTTTAAGTTGTATTAAAAATTTAATATCTTTGAATTATTTGTAGGTTTAAATTAATGATGTGTGTTGGTTAAGGCATGTCATGGAAATTCTAAGGGACAAATGATGGAAAAACCAATACATGTTGACTGTAGGGATGTCCAAAAACAAGTACAAGGAGATGGTAAAAGAAATGAACATAATTGCATCACAGGAGGAGCCATCCCAACAATTAAAACATGCATCAGAGGTATGCAATCATTCATTTATTCTTTTATGTACATTGAATTTAATTATCATATGAAATACTAATTTTCAATTGTTTTTTTCTAGTAAAAAATGAAACCCATTCACCACATAAGATAGGATAATGGAGAATAAAAGGGTCGATCACAAAGTTTGTGATAACTTGCTTTTTCAGTCTTACTTAAAATTTCATCTTTGTTATGATCTTTATATTTAAATAATTAATTTACAATCATCCATGGATTTATTCTAATAGGTGCTTACATACAAAGAAGAACCAACTCAATAATTTATAGACATTGGGTTAAGTATGGGTTATGAGTATATGTTGAAGTATCAAGGTTTAATTGAAAAATTTCTAAGTAGCTATGTTGTTTAACTTCCCTTGTTTTATAATCAACGGAACAAGAAGAAACCTTTGTATTAATTATGTGGACTACACTTTGTCATGGTGTATTAAACATGCAAGAAACAAGTATGGAGTGCATCAAACAGAAGATATTTTGAGAGACGCCACACAACATGGATTCGAAAGAATGTGTATTTTTTATGAAACAAACGTTGCTATGGTACACTTTTTTATTTATGCAATCATGTGTACACACACACACACACACACACACACACACACACTTATTACACTTTATTTGTATGTTTGTAGATGAAACATGAAGAGGTGGAACATCAAAATTGATCTCATCAAGAAAACATTAGGTTAAGTAACCAAAGTACAATATCACATACAAGTGAAGAAGAAATGAAACATGGACACAACTCAAGCGATGACAACAGTTCAAGCGATGTTGAATGCCAATCAATATAATTGAATGTTACTACAAGTTGTACGTTTTGGAATATTTTTCTATGAAAATTAGGGATTTTGTTAATGTACTCGACATATTGTCCCAATTGCATGAGGAAATGTTACTGATGAGTGAAACAATTAAATATCGGTTGCATTTTGATTATTGTGGACCTTTACGTTGTCCTATTTTGTATGGCAATGGGTCACTTATTCATATATAATAAAATGGGTTTCTTATTTTTTTGCGTTGTCAAATATTATGAAATGTTGCATTGTTGATTAATTAATATATGAATGATTTACATTGTTACAAATAATAGAGGTGTAAAGTTGGATAATGCATTAATGCAGTCATTATATCAAAATACAATAACAAAAATATAAAAATCAAAATTGTTATAAAAAAATGATTTTGAGATGATAATTAAAAATTTGTTAAAAAAACAATAATTAAAAAATATACATATACGATTATATTTTTATTGTTTCAAAATATTTTGGTGCACTTTATTACAATATGCATTTGTGCATGCATAAACATAAAAAACACTAGTTCTTTTTATTTATGTGCATGCATTGGTACTTTTTATCTATGTGTACGCACTAATTTTTTTTAATTTATGTGTACACATTGGTGTTTTTCATGTATGCATGTGCACCAATGTGTGAGTGAATATTGCACCAATGTGTTATTGCTGATACAAGCATCGACAAAAAAAAACCTTCATCCGCCAATTTTTTTTTAGTTATATCGAACTTTTGTTAAAACCTCCACTATGAATAGCGAATGTTGTAGCAAAGTTTCTTTTGAAAAATTTTCCCAATATTGTAACACTAAAAACCTCCACAAAACCTTTGCTACAAGGTGTTTTCCTTGTAGTGAATGTAAATTTTCATCCATAAGGATGGTCTTATCTTGACTGAAGCATAAACTTACAAGCTTTAAACCAAGGATAAAAGAAATACATCTTTGCAACAACTTTTCATTTAATGTTTTTCTAGAAAGCTTCAAGGTAATTGGGCATATGCGAAGGAAACAACATAGCTTTTTTCACATGATAAATTGTTAACAGTCATAACATCTATCAACAACAAATAACAATGGTGTCAACTTGTTGTAAGGAAGAGAAATGACTTCCCAGTTGTAATCCCAATCCAACAACTCTATTCAATTCATTGAAATATGTTTCATTATTTCTTGAATTTTCCTTGGCATTTGTTTGCTTACCATTGAGAATGTATCTTGAAGGAATGGAATGGTTGTGGCTGGTGGTATCCCTCCAATTGTAAAGGCTGGCGTGATACATTTGTTGACTAGCTTGAGAAAGTGACATAAGTTGGGTATTCTTCATAGTTTCCTTGTGTGTACACATTTAAATGATAGCCTCTTGTATAGTTTCCTCCACTTTCGGTGATGAATATCATAGAGACTGACAGAATCAAATCATTGATGACACATTCAAACTTGAAGATTAATTCAACTCCAAAATAAAAAATAATTGTACCTTACAAATAGTCGTTTTGTAAGTTTACTTGTACTTTTTTGAAATCAAGTTGAATTACGTTGTAAATGGGTGCAGTTTTGGTAGAATCTCACACTCTCCATTTGCTGAGTTTGAATTGTTGAATTTTATTATTAAAGGGTGGAGTTACAAGAAACCCTTTGAGGTCTAAGTTAGTCTTTAAATGTCTTGATTTGATGGATTGTTAGAGTTACTGAATACTTTAATAATATCTAATGTCGAAAATATGGTCACAATTGACAAAGGGATTCTCATAAATGATCTAACATTTTTACAATATTTGTGAGACAAAATTGAATTTCTCCATCTTGAATCATAACTCCAATAAGATGAAATACAATAAAAGAGTCAACATTTTGAACTAGTCATTGTTCAGAACAATTATCCTTTTGAATTTGAGAATGATTCCTATCAACAACTAACACATTATAAAATTAGTGATGCCACTTTAGAAGCATATTCAAATGAAGATGAAGTTGGTCATAAATAAGTTATGCTTGCACTTTCCAAGCCCATCATTAGACCTTAGGAAGAAATCATCAAAAACAAGCACACAATATCTCTTGGATACAAAATGGAAGTGGCCTTTCACATTCCATATTATTCCAAACCAATATAGTTCTAGAGTTTTGGATTCCTTTAAGAAAATTCATCTTCACCTGCTCCAGTTCAAAATCAAATTTGTAAATGCTAGCATTATCATTGAGTTGGACACATGGAGGATCAATGCTTTGATATTTATCCTTGTGAGCATTGTGGAAAGCATAATTATGTTTCAGACAAATGTTCCAAACATAAGAAACCTACAAGAATAAAATATGATTATGGGTGGATCATTTCTTGGAAATGGTCATCAATATCCAAGAAGATATATCGGTCATACTAAAGAATTTATTCTCGAGTATTGACACATATTGTAGTGGAAATATTTTCATCTTCTCACCTCATCATTGACAAGGGGGGATAATATTAGTGATTAACAGTCACACTTCAAGTCCTATCAATCGAGCAGGAATAAGAGAGCCAAAGTTAGAGTCATATTCCATCAATGTGATTTGGTTTGTGGTATTCCTTAAATCACCATTTAGTAGAAGACTTACAACTTATGTTCGAAGATAGTTTGTGGTCATCTTTAAAACACTATTTCAAATCAATTTCAATCAAAAGAAGGTGTCAACTTCTAGCTAAATTATAAAACATTATGGGAACAACTGAGCCTTAGAGCCAATTTCCATAGCTTATGGTCATATTTAAACCACCATTTAAGAGAACTTCCAATTAGCAGAAAACATCATCTTCTAGCTAAATTAGGAAATGTTCTGGGAACCACTAAGCCTTAGAGACAAGTTCTAGAGTTTGTGGTTTTCCTTAAACCACCATTTATTAGAGTACATCAGTTTCTACTAGCCATTTGGTTTGTAGTCATCCCAAAATGATAGATTCAGAGAGCACATTCAACCATTGGAAGCTATCCACTTCCATATTTTAGCTCTCTACTTGAACTCACATACACCCCTTCAGATTAAGGGAGAATGTTGGAAATCTAATATGTTAGGGTTATAATATTCACTTAAGTAGGAATATGAAATGTTACAAGTGAATAGGAACTGTCATTGAGAATCCAAGATACCTCTTGGAAAATGAATCCAAAAATCATAGATTATATATTTATATATGTATCATATTTATAAAATACATATCATGTTGATCTCCATTCTAACATATTATAACAATTTTCATTGTATATAAAAAAAAATTTAATGATTTGATTGATTTTAATAATATATGAATCCAAAAATAAAATAATTAGACTACTCCAAATATATTTAAAAAAACTTACAATCCCATAAACAATACAAGGATTTAGTGTCTTACCAAACGGAATAATATTAGCAAGTTATAACAACATTTTTCAATAAAAAAAATATTTTTTAATCACACCCATACTTCAACCATGAATAATATCTATATTTTGTAGTGGAATGTGCATTTAACAAATTGTCATAATGGTGTACTACATTATGCCAACCATAAATTTATTTTTCAACCATTATTATGCCAACCATAAATTTATTTTTCAACCATTTTAATAGTAATATCAAATTTGAAACATTTTATTAATAATATCAAACCATTTTAATAGTAATATCAAATTTGAAACATTTTAATAATAATATCAAATTTGAAGAAATAATCTTAATTTCAATTTAAAAGTATATATTCATGTAACCATTCCATATTAAAAAGTTGTAAAAATAAAAATAATTCAATTCACACTAGAAAAATAAATACACACTTAATATAAAAATATACTATATTGTGTTTCTAATAAAATTATTTTTTAATCACACAATTCTTCAACCAAAAATAATATCTATATTCCATAGTGGAGTGTGCATTTAACAAATTGTTATAATGGCGGGCTACATTATGCCAACCATGAATTCCTTTTTCAACCATTTTAATGCAATAATAAAATTTGAAGAAATAACCTTAATTTCGTTTGAAGCTATATATTCATGTAACGATTCCATATTAAAAAACTTGTTGAAATAAATGTACTTCAATTCACACTATAAAACTAAATACACGCTTAATATACAAATATGCTATATTATATTTCCAATCAGATTCGAAAAGTTCATATTATATTTTGAAAATGTTACACATTGATGTTTCCCATATAATGTGACAAATATGGAGAGTTCACAAACAAAGAGACAAAGTTCGAAAGACTATATTTTGGGTGTCATCTCTGCTCACATACTTTGTTGATGTTGTAAATTTACACTTACAATTGGTGTCTTTTCCTTGCATCATAGCTCTAATTTGTCTCACCATGTTGACCTAAGGAAGGTCAAATTTTATGTAGATGATATTGAAATTTGGAAGTAACTAAGAAGAATTGTTTATACTTATTCATGAAGAATATTTTGGGTATATTTAGCAATATGGTATGCCT
>SNQJ01S0136593.1:14336-39823 GCA_010110895.2 Picea sitchensis
GTAAGGTCAGACAAGATGTGCACGTAGTCTCATGGGAGCTTATATGACCTTCATGGAAATCCACAATGTTGAAACCCGCGACCAGTGAAGACTAAACCACCAAGCTTTAGCAACAACCCTATACCGTTATATAAATCTATAAATATCTAGGTTCACATACATGATTTTTAATATTCAGTAGCAAACCTCACTACTGTTATCTCCCATCTCAAGATTTTGAGTAGTAGCTCGGCGAACGATCAACTCCCTCCTGTCATCCAAGGTGAGAATTTCAGTAGCAATAGATCATCTTTCTGGCTTTATGATTCAGGTTTTCGGGCTTTATATTTGTAAGCAAAATAATGATCGAAATGACTTCATTTTCTGGTATTTTGGTGATGTCGGTTTTTAGGGAGGTGAAATGGAGAAGACTGTGTGCCGTAAGGCTACCTTCTTTGCCGTATTATTTTGTGCCTTAGCCTGGGCTGCAGTAAGCGACAACCTTGCAGTGGGCTATTACAATACTATTTGTCCAGCTGCGGAACCCATTGTGTTTGGGGTAGTTAGCAGTGCATTCCGTACGTTTCCTGGAATAGCTGCTAAGCTTATACGGCTGCATTTCCACGATTGTTTCGTCAGGGTAAGTATCCGAATTACTTTTGGTAATGTACTCCTCAGAGTTACTACTCTGTAAATGGATGAGGTTTTTGAAATACGGATTTGGAACTTCTGTACTTTCAGGGATGCGATGGTTCCGTTCTCATCGACTCCATTCCCGGCCTGTTCGTAGCGGAGAAAGACTCTCCGGCTAACAATCCGAGTCTTGGAGGATTCGACGTGATTGACAAAGCGAAATGGCTGTTAGAGGCGGTCTGCCCAAAGAAGGTCTCCTGTGCAGATATAGTCGCATTTGCGGCTAGAGATAGCGCATCACTGGTATTCGTCTTAAACATCGTACATATAACGACAACTAAATTAAGTATAGCATAGCATAACAACAATGCTCAATGCTTTCTAATAATGAATCGTAATTGATTGCAGGCATCGCCCCTATATCCCCTCTGGTGGGATGTTCCGGCTGGAAGAAAGGATGGAGATATTTCACTATCTTCCGATATTCCTGCAAATCTACCTCCCCCTTTCTTCAATGTAACTCAACTAACACAGAGATTTGCAGAAAAAGGTCTATCCCAGGACGAGATGGTTACTTTGTCAGGTATATTCTGAGACCTACAAATCATCAATATGTCAATTTTTATAGATGATAATAATGGTTGAGCAAAAACATATCTTGATTATAATCATGTTTGTGTTGTTTGGGCGAGAAAACAGGAGCACACACAATTGGTGTCTCTCACTGTTCTTCATTCATGACCAGGCTTTACAATTTCAACGGCCCGAATACGACGGACCCGTCCCTTGATCCAACGTATGCTCAGATACTGAAGTATCAGTGTCCCCAAGGCAGCCCCAGCAACAGCAACACGACCGTGTTCATGGATCCTAAAACGCCATTCACCCTGGACAACGTGTATTACAACGAAGTTATAGCTAACCGTGGTCTGTTTACATCCGATGCAACTCTGCTTACAAATCCAAACACCGAATCCAGTGTGGCTGGAAACTCGGGCCCTAACTTGGCAGAATGGCAGAAAAAGTTTGCTGCTGCGATGATAAAAATGGGATATATTAGTGTATTGACTGGCACCCAGGGAGGAGTCCGCGGCAACTGCAGGGTTGCCAACAGTTAACACAGATTGAAGATTTCGTTTTAGTTTGGTTGAAATTTGCAATATTATTTCAATTAGAAATGGGTTTGCACTTCTCCACCAATAAATTATATGTACGCGCTTCTTTCACCGCGTATATTAGGTGCTACATTTTTTTTATAAAATAATAAAAAAAATTATTGGTTAAAAATGTGCCTGAGTGGGTTAGCATTTTTAATTATTGATTAAGAAAATATAATTTAGAGGTATTTGATTTCAATAATTTTGGATAACACTAATCTTTAAGTCAAATAGATTAACAAACAAAACTCGTACCTTAATCAATTGACATAACAAAAATTAACAATAAAATAATAAATTATAGAAAATATTCTCATCCCATTTTAACTTAAAAGTAAATTACCCCTAAAATAATGTGATCATTCCATTTAAAAGTGAATTGCCTACTAAAATAATGTGATATGTAATTCCTTGATGTTTCACTGGATTAATCATAGATTTTACTTTATACTTATTGAATTTTTCATGGAGAGAGTGCACTTAATTCATTGTTGCACTTAATTCATTGTATTAAATATTTTCTACACCATTTACTTTTTCACAATCGTGTTTACTATTCTGAGTTTACTTGTTGACATTTTAATGGATAATTTATTTAGAGAGTGCACTTGATACTTTTTCATTGTATTTATATTTTCTACACAATACACTTTTTCACAAACCTGTTGAATAATTTGATGAAAGTTTTAAGTAGATGGTTAATCTTGTAAAAAAAATAGAGTTTCTCTACTATAATCAACTTTTCGTATAATTCCTTCATCATAGTTATAACAAGAGAAGGTAATCAACTTTTCGTATAATTCCTTCATCATAATTATAACAAGAGCAATTGAAGCAAAGCTTCAATTCCCTGTTAGTAATTTGAAATATGTTATGTACAAAACAATCTAAATAATTTCAAATCATCATAGTTATAACAAGAGAAGGTAATCAACTTTTCGTATAATTCCTTCATCATAATTATAACAAGAGCAATTGAAGCAAAGCTTCAATTCCCTGTTAGTAATTTGAAATATGTTATATACAAAACAATCAAAATAATTTCAATTATTTATGGTAGGTTTTCATTGTTAAATTATGGGATGGCCTTTGGAGTACAAGGTTAACTCACAATTCTACAATGTCAATGTTAATGCTTAGTAACAAATGTCATGTTATGTACAAAACAATCAAAATAATTTCAATTATTTATGGTAGGTTTTCATTGTTAAATTATGGGATGGCCTTTGGAGTACAAGGCTAACTCACAATTCTACAATGTCAATGTTAATGCTTAGTAACAAATGTCAATGTTAATGTTTAGTAACAATGATTGTTCTAGCAAGAGATCTTATGTTAATGATTTTAATTCTTGAGTTATTTTAATGAAGAATATTTTTCATGTAATAAAATCCACAAATAACTATTTCGGGACATGATTTTATCTTGGAATTTCTAAATATGATATTTTTTTAGTGCGCTTATCAAATTCTTTTCAATTTTAAATGAAATACTCATCAAAATTTCTTTGAAATGATCAATACCATTTTATTATTTTTCTTGTGAGAAGACATGGATTCATATTTAGTTTGCATGCATTTCATAGGGTTGTAATAATGAAGCTAAGCATATATCTATAATAATAATAGTGAGCATATATGTAATAATGAACCATTCCATATACAAATTAAAGCAATAAAGATTTGGTGTTTGATGTCTAGCATTCTTCCCAATCTAAGAGAATCAAGATGTATCTTTCAGAACATACAGATGAGTACCACCTCTATAAAAATGAAAGCGAATATGTGTGTCCTTTGTGAGCTTGTTGATTGGATTGTGACCAATTTTAACGTACAATTCTATATATATATACACAACTGTGCATAAGAAAATAATTAAAATCATCGATAACTTTTAATATCAAATTCATGCACGTATTGATGATGGTTTTGGCTCAAATGTAGGGAAACAAAGGTTATAATATCAAATCGCCAATACTTCATATTCCAACTCATTCCATATCTTTGCAAGTTTTCTAGATTTTATTTATAATTCATTTATCTGATTGAATTCATGTTATTTATGCTCATGCATTTGAATATTTTTTCATTGAATTTTGTAGGATCACAAATCCGGATCGATTTCGGATGAGCAATATATTTCACCAGTGAAAAAAATGTCGTAAGCTCTCATTAGGAGATATACCATAGGAAAATGTTTGATGAAAATGGACAGTTGCTTTACCCTGCCAATTGTAACATGCCACCATCTTCCTGTAACTTGCATCATGGGCCAATGATATTACACCGTGAACTGGATCTCTTTTATGACACACTAGTGGTATGTGGTTTTTCAAAATGTAAAGGGTTGAAGAAGAACCCTCGATATGTATGATTGTCTCATTATACTAATGATCGACTACCCAAAGTTGATGGTCTAATACTCTCACTATAGTCAAGAATCCAATAGGTGATACAAAAAATACATGTAGGAACACTTTCATATGCTCTGGTTTTTAAAGGTTGGAAGCTAGATCAACTATGTTTCATCCTAAATTGGACAACTCATCTCCTTATATTGATTCAACACAGAGTTCTTATAGTGAGTTAAAGTATGATATCAATACCACCCAAAACATCACTACTAGGAGATAAAAAAATGTCCAAGTACACATCAAATTGTGTTCAATTGTTGGAAGGTAGAGATGACTTCCCTCTTCTTATCCATCTGCAAAGTAAATACCAAACCTGTTACAATTGATATTTTCATAGTGCTTGGTGGTATTCCATGCATGTGCCTGATGTTGGAACTGAATTATATTTTTGTGGTAATAGTTATATGATTTCCAAGTCTAAAATAGATGTTGCAAATATTGGATTTTTTATCCTTTCACATGTATCTGTAACTCCCAAACAATCATGGGACTTATGCCAATTTTTCATCCTCTTTATAGTCAGTCTGATTACTTGATTTTTTTCAAATACAAACATAAATTTTCCATGTATAGTACATGCATGAATGGTTATGCTTCTGGAAACTTTAACAAGAAAAACATGTTCTATATAAATGACCATCCATGAACTCATGGGAACATAGTACGGTTCCTAAATAGTTGTACTACCTCATTATTTAGTGCAAATTGTTCATTTGAGTAACACTCCAATGAAAAAGAGTTCTTCATGAAAAGGAAGCCATCCAAATTTTTTGTTGTGCAAGCAATACGTAGTTTGTCTCTTGGTTATGATTTGTTAATAAACTATAACTTTCATAGACCACCAACCACTGGTAAAAAATGATTTTCATTGGGTCTAACTTTAGACATCCCCTTGGGGCTTAAGAAAAATATAATTGAGTAATTGTATTTTTGGATTTTCAATGGAACTAATGTAAATGTATTGCTTAATTAGACATTTGTTTTATAAAGTGGTTGGTTGCATGTTACAATTATTACATAAATATGGGGACTAAGCACTCTCTATAACTTCTACACATGGTTTTGTTTATTTTATTTATTGATTTTGTTTAATATTCTTTATATTTTAAATATTAATATAAAATTAATTTAATTTAATACTATTTTAACCGTAACGAATTAATTAATTTCTTAATTAATTAATTAATTAATGAGGAGATTCATAATTAAGTTGGTGGTGGAACAAAAAATGGTAAACTCGTTTAAAAAAAATTGTTTATATTAAATTCATTATCATTAATGATTTCATTTTCATATTTAATAATTATAATTTTATTTAAAATTCATTTTTCATATTTAATAATTATTATTATTATATATTTTTTTAAATATAACAATTATAAATTTAATTATGAACAATTATTATAATGTTTTCAATCAAACAAATGAGAAAACAACTTTTCGTAAAAGTAATTTTTCTTTATAAATATGTTTAATCAACATATTGTATATTGTTGGAAATTAAAAAATTTTCTTTAAGAAGAATTAAACATTATATGGCATTAATAATTAAAAGTTTTCACAATTACAATCCAAAGTAAATGATTTCATAAAACTAAAGTTAAACATTATCTGAAAACTCTAAATTCTAATGAGTAAACTCTAAATGTTATATTATTTATAGTGCACCAGATGTGCTTGAAAGCATTCTGGTGGAGTTATTACTTAAAAATGCATCAAGAAACAACTTAATTGACAAAGTACGTATGGAAACTTCCAAATTAAAGTTTAGGTTGTGCTTTGTAATGATCTAGATTATTTTTGGCACGAAATGAGAGCAGAGATATAACATAAAAATATATAGAGATATTGCAAGAGATCCAATAATTTAACATATATACAATAAGAGACACATATATACAGTAATACACAATTTCAATTAATGAGCGAAATGTACAAAACTGTAGAAATACAGAGTGAAAGAGTCGCTAGAATGGTTGAAGATTATCTCTGAGAAGAGATGTAACGACTACTCACATTCATAAGAACATGATTACAATGAGGCTCTAAATTCCTTTTTAATATAAAGAAAATCTACAACCCTAATACCAGAAGATGAAAAGCCAACAGTTTCGTGGACCCCATTTTGGGTAGTTCGGTGTATCAACTTCCCAGGGGTGTAACTTTGGCATACGATCTCCGTTTGGGGCGCACGATAGCTTGATGGAAAGGTATTGTCGAGGAGATTCATTCAAGGGTGATTTTAAGGATGGAAATTTATTTTAAAATATAGAAACCTTGGCGAATCTTACTAATCCTTCATATGCCAACTATAAATGATTGACGATATTTTTGTAAAAATATTCAAATTTCTAAGGATTTTATATAGTTTTATAAAATTTTGGCGATTTTTGAGGTAAAATAATTTTATCCTATAGAATTTGGGCGAATCATTTTTAAAATACCGAATCTCATTTTTGGAAAAACCATGGAAAATTAGCCAATGAGTGAAATTTAGCCCCTAACATCATCCCTGGATCATTCATTTTGGGGGATCAATTAGATCCTTTAGGTAACTTTGGGTTTCTCGATCTTGAAAAAATTTCATTTAGGCCCTCAAAATGGCCCTGGAAGTTTAGGAACTGAAAAACTACTAAAAATAGTAAATTGTCAGAAGACTACTTTGAGCCAGATGGAATAGGTGGGTGGCCATCGATATTCACCTAGATCAACGAAGGAAATCACTCTTCATTTCCTCTTACAATTTAGTGCATGGACTCGATCCTCTGTCACTTCCTCAATGCTCCTCCTCGCATCTCCTCCTCCATGGTACGCTCGACTTTCTCCATGATACCGTCCTCTTCATTCATATAGACATAATATGAAATGACGTCAATTCACTTATAAATAACATACCTACACCTCCTCTTCTTCTCCTTGAGGGGGCTTATTGAATATCTCTTTTAGGATGGGGAGGAATTTCTTAGCCCCAATGTATTTGTAACTGATGCCCTTGCTGGTGGCATTGGGAAAATCAATTGCGTTACCTTCCAAGTACATCATCTTGGCCCCTAATTTTTCATAATTAAGACTTCGAAGATCTATGATTAGAGCTTCCTAGTACTCCTTTTCCCTTTTCATGAAGAAATAACCCTAGTGGATGTCTTAATTATAACATTGTTTCAACCTCAAGAATGACCTAAGGTCCATATTGTATATTTAATAGAAGTTAAGAAACTTGCATTTGGAAAAACAACCGATGATCCATAATTTTTGTTAGCATTCCTTATTGCTAAATATTAAGCATTGCCTTGGACTCGGACTACTCCTCCATGATATCCTCACCTATGTACTTACTAAGAAGATGATGTTTCTTCCTCTCCACATCCATGCACTCAATTTCTTTCTCATCCAAAATGGGCACATGGGAAACTAAATCTTTCTCTCTCTACTGTTGGTTTCCCTTGTCCTGCTCTCCCATTATTCCTCCACATCCTTGACTTCATCGAATAGGACTGACTTAATGGAAACATCCTTCCCACTCTTGATCATCATCCTGGCTTCCCTCTAGATAGACTCGATCCTCTACCACTTCCTTAGCACTCTAGCCCACATCTCCTCCTTCGCGGGTCACTCGACTTTCTACAAGATACAATTCTCATCATCCATGTCGCCATAATAACTAGAGTACCAATTCATGTTTAAATAACATACCTAGACCTCCTCTTTTTCACCTTGGGGGGTTTATCGAAAATCTATTTGACGTCAGAGAGGAATTTCCCAGCCACATTTGTACAATTGGTTTCTACAAGATTGTAACATTCCATCTTCTAGCAATCAATTGTACAAGTGTGGTTGGGAAATTCATCCTCGACATCAAAGACGTATTCGATAAGGCCCCCAAGGCGAAGAAGAGCGTGTCTAGGTATGTGATTGATAAGCGAATTGATGCCAGTTATTATGGTGACAAGGATGATGAGAACATTATCTTGGAGAAAGTCGAGCAACCCATGGAGGAGGAAATGGGAGCTAGAGTGTTGAGGAAGTGGCAAAGGTTTGAGTCTATCTAGAAGGAGGCCAAGTTGACAATCAAGAGTGGGGAGATCATTTCCATTAAACTAGTCCTATTTGAGGAATATGGGGATGTGGTAGAAGAAATAGGAGAGACAAGGGAAACCAATGACAGAGAGAGTGAGAGTTTGTTTCTCATGTACCCTTTCTAGATGAGAAAGTGATTTAGCACATGGTTATGGAGAAGAAGAAACATGAGTTTCTTAGTAAGTACATGAGTGAGGATATCGTGGAGGAGTAGGACGAGGGAAAGGAAATTATCAATATTTAGCTATAAGGAATGCTGACAAAGCTTATGGATCATCAATTGTTTTTCCAAATGTGCTTCTTAACTTTTATTAAATATACAATATGGATGTTAGATAATTCTTGTGGTTGACACAATGTTATAATTAAGACATCCACCAGGGTCCTTTCTTTCTAAATAAGGAAAAGGGGCATTGGGAAGCTTCGATCGTATAGCTTGGTAGCCCTAATTATGCCAAAGTAGGGGCCAAGATGACGGACTTGGAAGGGAAGAAAGTTGATGTGCCCATTTCCATCGGCAAGGGGCTCGGTTATAGATACTTTCTGGCTACAAAATTCCTCCCCATCCTCAAAGAGATATTTGATTTAAGCCCCCTTGAGGAGAATAAGAGGAGGTATAGGTACACGCGATCTAAAAGTGAATTGATGTCAGTTCATATTATGGCTACATGAATGATGAGGATGGTATCTTGGAGAAAGTCGAGTGGCCCACAAAGGAGGATATATGAGGAAATGAATTGAGTAAGTGGCAGAGGATTGAGTCCATGCACTAAATTATGCAAGGCACCAAAGAGTGACCTCTCGTTTTTCCTCCTCAAAGAAAAACCTCCACAAAATTTAATTGTGGAGGTTTGCATGTATAGTTTGTGAATTAAATTTATTTTCTTCTAGCTTCTATTGCTACTGCATTCGGTGTCATCGTCATATATGATTCACATAAAATTGTTTTTAGGCACATATATATAGATAAAATAAATTTAAAATATAAAACACAAACATATATAACTAATTTGTATTTATTAAAAAATGAAACTAGTTTATGTTTACAAACAAAAAGTGAAAAAGTAACCAATGTTATTATAACTTCATACACACCACTACCAATGCTCCATATCATACATAAGGCACCAGACAATGGTGTGTTAAATTCGAACAATCGGTGTGTCATTGTTAGTAAAGCATTGATATCTATAATGGTGCGTTGTGATATATAGCGCATTAGTTAAGGGTTGTCATACAAAATGACCTGCGATGCCATTCCACATATGAAATGTGTAATTCGAGGTGGTTGGTTCTACGGAATGCACCGCTATAGTAGATTTTTTAATGATAAACAAATCGATGTTCTTGGTTATATGAAATGCACCGACACTCCATGTTCCTTCGAGCATCAGACACTTTTTAATAGTGTGTTGTATTTTATGATGCATCGATAACGGACGAGTTTTAAAAGGTGCACTGCGATGATACTTTTTAAAGAAAATTCACGGTGCAACTCACTTAACCTCCCTGGTGTGTTTCAGTAAATGAAACGCATCCATGCTCTATTTTAGCTTTGTATTCATTGATACTGGTGCATTTGTCTTATATTGCATCGATAATGGGGTTTCCCATAAAACTGACATATGTGGTAAATTATTATGTGTTTTTTTCGATGTTTTGTAGTACACAACACCAGTGTATTGTATTTATTTGACGCATCATGAATTTTTTTTTTTTTTCAAAAACTAGGCAATGTGTTCGATTAGTAGAATGCAACGATGCATTTATCTCAATTGGTGCACTTTATAGGATATTAGCGGTACTTACCATAAGACAAAATGCACTAATAATTAGTGAAAAATTATCCTGGTGTTGTGCTCTTTACAGTACTAGTGTGTTGTTTGGACCTAGGAGAACCGACATGTTAAATTGTTTTATTGCAGCTTAAACGGTGTGATGCTTTAATATAAACAAATTGGTGCTACTATGTTATTGGAGCACCTAGATTTTGTTTAATTTTTCATTCTATTGTCGAGAGAACTGGTAATGGGCCATCCATCGAGATGCCCCACAACACCAGTGCATTTGGTTAACATAAACACGTCATCGCCTGAATTTTTATGGAATGTAAACACATCGGTGCGCTTTCGATAACCAACATCATCGGTGCGATATAGTTTCTAGAGCACCAACATTATGTTTAGTGGTGCATCGTCTAGTATAATGCACCATTGTTGTTGTTGGCACTATGGGCACCTCCCCGTTATATTGATTTATTGCAAATCAAGTAGTGTGATGTGTGACTATGAACGTGCCAATGCTACCATGTTATTGAAGCACTATAGTTTTTTTTAGGGGTTCTTTGTGAAGTGTAGAGCACTAGATACAGGGTGTCTGTTAGCACCGTCATTTTTGTTTTTACATAGAGTCGGTCTTAGTCGAGTCATGATCCGTGTGTCAATGCATGTGGAGTCAAGTACCGAAAAACCAATGGGTCGAAGTCAGCAAGTGGTCGGTTGGTCCTTAGAGTCGGGAAGGGATGTCAGAGTCAAAACATGTGTAAATGGTATGGGTCTGTTCCCAAAGAGTCGGGTCTTTTCAGAAAGGAAGGTTTTACGTGCCAAAGGTTGAGGCAAGTTGTTAAATAGAAGTTGTGTCAGCAGGTGCAATGACCATCATCAACTCATAATGAAGTCAGAAAGAATGAAAAATCATGGTGCTCAAATCATGTATACTTTGCAGCTCTTATCAGTTGTACTTTACAAGCCCCGAAGTGTACTCATCGTGCAGATTTACTACGGAAAATCTTCATCTTGCTTCGAAACCTCCAATCACCATGAATTCAGTGTTGCCTAGCACGATTGCACCTCTCGCCCGCTCTGTTATAAATTATGGTTGCTCTGCATTCATTCTGTTCACCAGCCAAGCTTATGCATTGTTTGTAATTCTTCTCGCGATCCTAGGTTAATCAAGATCATTGCCTCAGGCCTAGGACAAATCCACCGCGCCAGAACAAATACGCGTTGCACCATGGAAACCTCCCAGAGCATGAGGAAGGGAACGCAAAGTGGTAGAAATGTTGGGCCCAAGCCCCCAAAATTGATGTTGGTCAATAAAGATATGAAATTCAGAGCATCCTTTGAACAGTTCGGATGCATGGCCTTTTGCAGGAAAATCCAAGTTGTCAATATGAAACTAGTGGAGCAGTTCGCACTCAGTTTCGACGGGTTTCGCACGGTGATTGCGGGTGTCATTTTCCAGGTAACAGAGGAAACTTTGTCGACCACAACATAAATCCCTCTGCGTGGTGAAAGGTGGTTTAAATTCATTCCCTTGGATGCATGATGCTATGAATAATTCATCAAGTGAGACTGTTTGGGTGGAAAAGTCGAGACAGGCATTCCAAGCAGATATTTACAGGAACCTTTTTGGAAACTCCTAGGAGTAATTAGGAAATATTTCACCTATGAGGGGAGGTCCGACATAATACATTCGGATCACATTAGATTGTTGATGCATTTCACAGGAAGGAGACCGTTAAATCTACCCTTCTTCTTACACCAGAGCCTCCGAGAGATGGAAGACAACACCTGGGCAGAAGCAGATCAACTGAAGAGGAAACTATCTCATGTCTCACTGATTAAATTGTTGGTAGCTAAGGAGTTAAGGCGATTGGGAAGAAACTGACATCCGTTTTTGCTTGCAGCGGACATCCTGAAGGATCCAAAGGGAGACTTCCCTCTACCCATGGAAAGGGTAACATCACACCATGTGACGACTGGAGTAGGAAAGGATGTGAAGGAAGGAAAGACATTGGAAGCCTTGTCCCCCCAACAAAAAATACCCCGAAGAAGGGGTAGGCCAAGGAAGAACAAGGAAGTTGGGGAAACCCGAGCTTCGAGCGAGAAGTGTGCAAAGTTGACCGTCGAAGAGTTTCTCATGCGTGCCATTCGACTAGAACCTGTCAAAGGAACAAGTCGAGAAAGTTGGGGTAGAAGGAGGAGGACAGACGTCGAAGGCATAGATGCTCGTAAGTTGTCTTAGCAGCTGAAGTAAGCGCAACTCACTATTGTTGAGATTTACCAGGAAAACAAATAACTGAGACAAGGGTGGAATCACGAAGGTGGGTTACACTTTCGTGACAATCGGGTCTCCAAAATTTCGAAAAACTTTTTTTCGGCCGAACTAAAAATTTGTTTCGGCCGAAAGATAATCTTTTCGGCCGAAAAATAGTTCGGCCGAAACAATAAACATCAAATCGAACGGTGCAATAAACGCCCCCTCAATTTGCGTGTAGGAAATTGGTCGGCCGGATATTTTCTTTCCGGCATTAAGTTTTTGACCGAAAGTTAGTTCGACCGAAATATTATTCGACCGAACATTAGTTCGGCCGAACTATCTTTTGGCCGAACTATCTTTCGGCCGAAAGAGTGTTTATATATTACCCACACATCGAATGTTGGAAGTTTTCAAAAATTTGTGAGGTTGTGGATAGTTCGCAGTTAGCGGGTGGTTGTGAGTTTGCAGAGTTCACGGGTGGTTGTGAGTTCGCAGAGTTCGCGGGTGGTTGTGGAGGTCGCCGAGCGCGGGAGGTGGTCGTGGAGGTCACTGAGCGCGAGTGGAGAGGTCGTGCAGAGTTCGCAGTTCACGGTGGTTCGCAGGTAAGATCTAAATGTTTGTTTTAAAGCTTTTGTTTTAAACTTTTAGTATTAAAATTTTAGTTTTAAAATTTAAATTTTTAGTTTTAAGTTTAAAATTTAAAATTTTAGTTTTAAGTTTAAAATTGTTGTGGTCGTGGAGAGGCCGTAAGTCTTTCGGCGTTCACCCCGCGGCTGGTGAACACCGAAAGGCTTACGGCCTCATCCACGGCCTGGTGCACATTTCCCTCATCTATGGCCACGACCTGGTGCACATTTCCCTCATCCACGGCCTCATCCACGGCCACGGCCTGGTGCACATTTCCCTCATCCCACGGCCTCATAGAAGCAAAGCCAAAATTCCTGAGTCATAATTCTCGGTAAGGATACAACGCCTGAAAACCCACACTTGGGTGAAACTGTAAATATTATTGAAGAATGAATGCCATAAATCACCAGCTGTTGTTCCCTTCTTAATTGAACACACATACCGTATCAATGAAATGTTAAACACACAGGATGCAGATAACAATTCCCTATTGAGAAACGCCAAGCTCCTTCTCACCGCCACTCAGTATTGAAATAAACTTGGGCTAAATTCAGAAAAATGCAATAAGCGAAGCACCACCTACAAAAATTCAAAACCCAACAAGACCTAGATGCAAAATCTTTGTACATCGAATCCTTAATTAAAAAATCGTAGCTACACTATAGATTTAAAATTAAAATCCCACAAATAAAATTGGAATAACAAGGACACCCTCCAGGCACATTGCATACGAAACTAAGATACGCCGAGTTGGGTAGGAAGGAAATGCGCGCTGTTAATCACCCACATGACCAAACCGAAAAACAAAAACAAATATATATGAAGGGAATGGACGCTGTTAATCGCCCCCAAAACCAAATTGGATACAAACTGTGTTGTAGATATACACTGTGTATATATATATACACTGTGTTGCAGATATACACTGTGAGTCTTTGGGTCAGAGCAGATGAGAATCCGAGGCACTGATTTAGTTTTTCAAGTGCATGATTAATAGGAATTAGATTGATTTGGATTTGTTATGTCATTACAAGTCCTCTGCTCTAGGGTTATGTGATGTCGTTGAACAGTGTTGGAATTGGTGGTTGTGCAATGTAAGTGATAATTTAGTTTATTCAAACCTTGATATGATATAATAACATGTAAGTGATAATTTAGTTTATTCAAACCTTGATATGATATAATAACAATCAAGTTGGTGTAAATTGGTGATGTGGTTTAGATTCGAGGTCCTAAGAAATGGGTATGTTGTCAAACAATGTTGTGTTTGTTCGAGGATCATGGATAAGTGTACCCTTCATGGGCATATGAGACATTGAACAACTTAGGACCCTGTGTTTTAGTGGGTTTATGTTTGTATAAAGAACAAGTAAAACAAACTTTATAAAGAAATAAATATCTGTATTGGAAAGGATATATTTTATAATGGTGATATTTATATTAATCATAAACTCCGCCCTTCCTTTCCTTGTCTTTTAAGTAAAACAAACTTTATAAAGAAATACATATCTGTATTAGAAAGGATATATTTTATAATGATGATATTTATATTAATCATAAACACACACCTTAAACATATATCATAAGGGTATTGAACTAACAAACAATAGCGTGAACATAATCGAGTTATGAATTTATTTATTTTAATTTTGAGATAAATAGTTTTTTTTAATAGTTTGAGATTATGATAAATTCTATTTATTTTTAATTCAAACATGTAAAAGTAATTAGCAAGAGTAGTGTTGATACAAAAAAAAAACAACTTCAACACAAACCGCCTAATCAACTGTGTTTAAAGTGTCCAATATGAACTATGTTTAAACTGTCCAATCTGAACTCTGTTTAAAGTGGCTATTTTTATATTTTTGTAGATTTAAATTGTTTTCGGTTTAGTTAATAAGAAAGTTTTTATAAAGTTAGTATTTTTCTATAAAGTTAGTTTTTTTATAAAGATGCTTGAAAAAGATGCTTATGCTTATTGTATTCTTATGCTTATATGCTTATGCCAAATAATTAGTTATGTAAGTTCTTTCTTCTCTAGGTCCTAAGAGAACATAATTAATGGAATGAATTTCTAGCTAATGAAGAAACTAAGCTCAACATTGTGGCAATTTAGGAATGGCTATGGAGACACTTTGCAAATTTACCAAAAAATATGTGTCATGTTCCACACCTCAATGTCTTAAAGGGGACCGAGATATGAAATGAATGACCCCCTACATTTCACATGCCAAAATAAAATCCTCACCAAATTTTGAATCATTCTCTACATGTTTGAAGAAATGCAAATGGGATAATGGAGGTTGTGTGGAAAGTTTGAGGAACATTTCATAGAGGAGGCTCGCAAGATGAACCAACCACCTTCAACTCCATCTCATTCAACAAGCCTACTTTGGTGCAAAAATTCCTTGTAGACCACATAAGGGATTTGACCACACATTAAGTTCATCTAAAGATTGGTGTCATCCTCTCCAAGAATCTCATATAAATTTACAATATTTATCTCCTATAAGCTTGGCTCTTCAATATATAGTCATTTGTGTGTTTTAGTCAATGGGGTTTTTACAAAACCTAGAATGTTTCCTCTAACTGCTAATAGTAGAAAATAAAGAATGATATTGAGTAGTTTGTTGTAGAATGTTACACTTGTCGACACAATAAGGTGGACACCATTCCTTATCCCAAGCTTAACATAATGTTATCCCTAATCAGAAGGGGGAAGATGCATCTTGGACCTTATCATGGTTTTCCACTCTTTAAAGGTAGGGATGTTAATTTTGTGTTAATTCGATCAATTTAACCAATTATGCTCATTTATCCTTTGACTACCAAGTTTATAGCTTATGTGGTCATTGATTAATTCTTCCAACATCTCTAAGCTCCATACACTCCCTCACTACATCATTAGTGACATGGATTCCAAGTTTGTAAGTCACCTATGGCAAGAAATTTAAAAACTAACAATACTAACTTACAATATAATCACAACCTATCACCCTAAGATAGAGGGACATATACAAGTATAATAAGTGCTTTGAAGGGCATCTTTCGATGAATTGAGAGAATACCCAAAGTACATGGATGAGGTGGTTGCATCATGTTGAATATTGATATAATACCGTCATTTTGCCAACAAAATGGCCCCCTTCAAGGCATTATATAATTATCCCAGTTTTGGCTCATCCGAGTTGCAATCTGCCATTTGAGTTAATGCATGTCTACAAATTTGCTAAAATCCCCTTTAAATGCTTTACCAATCTATCTTTCTCCCAAAGTATGAGCAACCCCATCTAGATGCTAGAGAGTCACATTCAAATTATCCTCTTTGTTGAGGTATAAGGATTCAAGTTCCCCAACTCATTTTCCCTACAAAAAATACTTCATGTCATTTATGAAAGCTTCATCTAGCTATTCCATAGTCACATAAGCTTTGGATCTAATCCTCAACCTTTTTTGTAGTTTCTTAAAATATATTGAGAATGAAAACATAGCAAGAGTCAAAATTGGTTGAGGTCTCAATCCAAATTGCATTGGACCCGTAACCAAATGTGTAGCCATTGTTGCAATTGAAATGTATTGCACCTATGAATCTAAGTAATGGAGGAAGACTCTCCAAGAGGGAAATCCAATATCAATTTTTAAAGAGGGAAAAAGACCCTAATAAAACCATAAATAAATACTTTGTAGGTCATGATTTCACCAAAAATTGTACCATGGTTTGACTACCTCCACACCTCCAAATGGTCATATCTCCATTTCATTGAATCCATCATTGTCTTGTGACTATTTCTCTATCTCCCATTCACTCTCTCCATCATTAAGAATGAAAGGGTGACAAAAAAAATAGCGATAAGACAATGATTGATTGAATGAAAGGGGCATATGACCTTTTGGAGGTGTGGATGTAGTGAAATCACAATACAACTTTTGGAAAGGTGGGAAATATGTTTCCCATTTTTCACTGGACTGCTTAGTGATCTCATCTTGAAGACACATGTCTCACTTAAGAAGGTTAAGAATGTATTTCACAAGAAATTCCTCCATTTATGTGTGGTGCATCTGATCAAACTAGATACTGCAATACAATATTTCCTTACATCCCTATAGAATCTAATACATAACTATTAGGATGTTCTTGACAAGGCTTAAGGTTTTCTCTTGCAATGCAAGACTAAGAATACTACTTATTTAATTCATAATGAGTCACTACCTAATGCAACCAATGACAAGTTATAATTTTCTAAATTAGCATCACATTGTCATGCACATGTGGACTAAGTTGTGGACAACATGATCTACTTTGAGTAGACTTTTTATTACACTTAAACAACTTAATTATTGATGAATTACATTGTAAATCTTATGGAAATTCAATTAGGGGAAAAAATTATGTATTATTGATGTAGACACTAGCATGGGCCCATAACTAATGGTCACTTCCACTCACCCAGAAAGCTCGGGTCTTGCTCCTCCAAAATGGCATCAAACGTATAATGAAGATTGTGTATTTTAAAGAAAAGAATCTTTGAACTTGTTGAATACTCTAGAAAATGCCACTGTCATAGGTTATATGAATTGGGATCATAAGAAGGATACTTCTCCTTTTCTTACTAATAAATCCCATCAAATTCTACCTAGACATTGTCTCCTACAAAAGTGCTAGGATATAATATTGCATGCCATATTCCTTTCCTACTAGCCATCATTATTGGTCCTAGGAAACAAGTAGAGAAATACCAACTTATTCTTGCCTCCATTTTCTCTGTCTCCTGCAAAAGTGCTAGGATATAATATTACATGCCATATTCCCTTCCTACTAGCCATCATTATTGGTCCTAGGAAACAAGCAGAGAAATACCAACTTATTCTTGCCTCCATTTTCTCTGTCACCAATGTCCAAAATGCAAAGGATTCTCATTGGATCATATGGTGTCTATTGATATGTTATCGCTGGCTTCTTGGTAGTTTATACAAATATTTTAGGTAGTAGTTAATAGTATAGTTAGCGACATTATTCTGTGAAGTTTATCCAACAAGAGTGAGGACTATTCTGCACATTAATCCCATTAATGAGTTGCATAGCCTCCAACACACTTTACAACAAAAAAAGATAGAGGGTCACAACAAGGAATACTCTAATAGAAAAAATCAAGAGGGCCTCAGCAAGGAGATTCCAATAGAAAATCTAGAGAATCATATATAATGAGATTCCAATAGAAAATCAAGAAGGCTGCAGCAAGGAGAGGATTTTCTCACTCTAGAGAGAAATAAAATTATGTAATGTGAGGGGTAGGAGGGGTTCCATTTATACTTTAGGTTAGGGTATTAAAATTTAAATTAAAATTAAAATAATTATAACATGTTTAAATAAAAAATAATTTAAACATGATATAATAAAACATTTTAATTTTAAACTTTAATTAACCCTTAAGACAAACAACATAAACCCCAAAACAAGAGGGAGGAGCAAGCTCTGCACACACCCTGACACAGAAAGTCGCAAAGTAGCTCCAACACATTTTACAACAACAAAAGATAGAGAGTCGCAAAAAGGAAGAGTCTAACGGAAAAAATCAAGAAGGTCGCAGCAAGGAGATTCCAATGTAAAATCTAGAGGATCGCAGGAGGGAGACCTAGTCCATAGTCATTTAATTTATGAAAGCTTCATCTAGCTATCCCATAGTCACATAAGATTTGGATCTAGTCCTCAACCATTTTGTAGTTTCTTAAAATATATTGAGAATGAAAAACATAGCAAGAGTGAAAATAGGTTGAGCTCTCAAACCAAATTGCATTGGACCCTTAACCAAATGTGTAGCCATTGTCACAATTGTCATTGCACCTGAATCTAAGTAATGGAGTGAAGACTCTCCAAGAGGGAAACTACTCATCACCTTTAAAGAGGAAAAGGACCCTAATTAAAACCCTAACAAATATTCTTGTACCATGATTTCACCAAAATGTACCATGGTTTCACTACCTCCACACTCCAAATGGTCATATCTCCATTTCTGAATTGAATCCATCATTGTCTGTGACTATTTCTCTATATCCCATTAACTCTCTCCATCATTAAGAAATGAAAGGGTGACAAAAAAAATAATGATAAGACAATGATTGATTGAATGAAAGGGACATATGACCTTTTGGAGGTGTGGATGTAGTGAAATCACAATACAACTTTTGAAAGGTGGGAAATATGTTTCCCATTTTGCATTGGACTTCTTAGTGATCTCATATTGAAGACACATGTCCTACTTATCCTCATCTCCCACTATCACCTTCATACCCTCATATAGGAGGATGTAGGTGAGGGATACTTAGTAAAACATATTAGATTTTACACAATTTTTCCGTCCATCCCAAGTCTCATACTATATTTTATCGATTATTCTTGAAGAGTGGGATTCAAGCATTGTCCTGTTTTTGCCTTTGTACACTAAGTATGAGTCCCCTTATCCAATATATGCCACAAACCCAATTGATTGGGCTATAAATGAGGTAATTGTAGGGCATGTTTGATGGTCTAATGCCACAAGCATTAGACCATCATACATGCCCTTTGGTTATAATCTTGATTTAGGAGTGAAACATGGTCTTAATTAAAAGGTTTGTCACATGTATCTACACCTATCATGAGGCCATGGACCAATGTTAGTATAATTTGTCTATACAGTAGAATGCACTTGTGGTTAGACAATCCAAGACACCAAAATCTTGGCCAAACTGATTCATGGATGAATGTTGGGTTTTATGTGATTTCTTTTGATGTGGATTTCAGAATGATAAACTTCCCTACCGAATGACAACTCTTTACAACCCAAATTTTGATTTCAATGACTTCCATGTGGTTTTTTATTATTATTAGAAAAAGCTCTTGTGGTTTTATCTTCTGTTGATTATCCCTCTACACATCAATCCATGCCCGAAAAGACGGTTCGGAGCCGAATCTACCTGGCCGCCACCGGTTTAATGACTTATGGATTGAAATGCGTTGTTTTGTGCATGGATGATGAGTGAAGGATAAGAATTTGGACTCGTCAGTCATGGACCCCTTACTTATATTTTTAGTTGATTGATTCATGGTCGAATGACCAGTATTTGTGTTTTAAATGAGTACTTCCTTGTATTTGATTGTTTAAAACTTTGATTTTATCTCTCTGTAATTTTAAATTTCTTGAATTTGTGTATATCTTTGGATTTTTTTTGATATACTTTGCATTGTGGATAGATATCGTGGAGTGATGTCAACACAAGATTATCCAAACATTCATCGCAAATGCTCTAAGCATTCTCAAGAAGGAAGAAAAAAATAACTCCTTCTTCAACTAAGACTCAGGAGCACCAAATAATCTGCCCAAGTTAGAAATTGTCAACCGTAGTCTCAGAATAGATCAACTACAGAACCTGATCAAATTAGTGTTATGGATGCATCCTTTTTAGATAGGTTTCACATTGATAACCCTACACCTGAGAATGTAGGGAAAATCTCTGGACCAGAGAACATTTATGGTAAGTTTCTTTAAATTTGTTTATTCTTTTGTTGAATTTTGTTGTATTTAATTTATGTTAAATCTTTGAAGCTTCTTCTAAAATGTGTAGGCAATCAATTTAGAGCAAGGCGCGACAATGAGAGTGGTTGTCAAAAATATTCAAATGTCGGTGAAGAGGGAGAAGGTGGATGTAGGATGTCATGTTATGAAGAAACAAAGACATACCGCCAACATCCACCTATCCTTCGGTTATTATGAACTTCCTCGGAAGGGGAATATATAAGCACGACGCTTTGAGCGATGCTCGTGTTAAAAAGATGTTGGAAAATGATTTTGCGGTCTTGGAACTTCCTTTGAGAGAAGAAAACAAAGTTTTCAAATTGTTTTGCATTCATTGGAAAACTTTATGATGGCTATCAAGATGGGGCCACCACGGTCATTTAATGAGGCGTATGTAAAAGCCGTGCTGGGATGGGTCCCGGAGCAATGGGATATGTGAAAAAATAGAGTTTCAAGGAAGATGCCATCTCTATGTTCACTTTCAAAGAGGGTCCAAAGAGGAAAAATGCTTAAGGTGCAATATTTGAACTCCTTAATTTTGCTGGGACATCTCGATAACAGATTTTGGCCGATATGGAAATTGTCGAAACGATGAGGTTCCAATAATTATTTTGGTACATATGTTTTTGGTATGCACTTGGATTATACCGTACTACTCATTCAAATATTATGGTACCGTAGCGACGCATATAATCACAAAGGGCATATCGGCGGAGCATCAAGCCGAGTCTCCACAACTCTAGTACCTCAATCTAAAAGGACATTTGTACTACTTTCTGAGTTCCAAATTTACACACGGTTGGCAAAGAGGCCAGACTACAATCGGGGAAAATTTAATTCATGTTCTATGGTGTTGATGTTGGCAATGAAGCATCAACGGAAGAGGGCCAATTCGTGCCAAATTTGTTGATAAAACAGATGCGACTTGGATGCAATGCCTGGTAATAGTTTTGAGTATGCCAAATTTTGTTCTGGATGATTGGAAGAAGGTCATTCAAAATGATGACCCAATCTGCGACAGATGTGATCTATTTAGGCAATTCTTGACGATTTATATATATATATATTCTCAATTTATATATATATATATCCTGTTTCTATAGAAAATAATCGAGTTCTTCTTGCCATTAATCGCAGCTTGGAGATATACAAACGGGTTCCAGTTGGTAGGGACTTGATTCAACAAGTTTGAATTTGATGGATTGAATCGGGTATGTTTTTCTTAATAGTTGTTCACCTCCACTCTTTGAATAAGAGTTCAACAAAATTTATAATTTTGCATAATTGTGAACATGTTAAATCTTTTATTTAGTTCTTAGTTCTATTGTTCACAACTCTCTATTCCATCTATTCCATCTCCTCGGTATATTTGGGATGGCTACTTTGTCTCAAATCTCATTAGAGAATTTTGAAGCGGTGGAAGTTCATAGGTATCATTTAATTTATTGAAATCATTTAAATTTAATGTGTTATATAATCGCTTGAATATAATTTATTAAATTTTCAAATTTAAAATGTGATATATAGGATAATGTGGAGAAGAGAGTACATGAGAGTGTGCCCAGGAGAGAGATTGGGATTGATGAAATAACCTGATTAGGAAATGATGTGTCAATTCAGGACGAAGTCCATTCAGATGATCTTAAGCAAATGTAATGCTCTGACTTTTTGCAATTTCTTTTTGTTTCTTTTCAAATTTATACTTTTAGCCTTTCCTCAATTATTTTGAATTATATAGAATCCTCAGATAAGTTTGTCATTGTCTTAAATGGTGTACACTCAAACTTCATAGGATTAGATCATGATGAACACCTAATTTTGAACTCAAAATTGAATATGTTTGAATATTTGAGAACATATTTTAAATGGTGTAAGCACTCAAACTTATTTAAGGTTAGGTCATGATGAACACCTAATTTTGAAATTGAATATAAGTTCTGATCATTTGAGAACAGATTCTATCCCACATCCGAAAATAGAGTTTTTAAATTTTCTCGACATTCTTGCTTTCTTATCCAAGAATGGCTTATATTATATGAGAACATCTATTCCATCAAGAAAGAGAAGATAAGCATTTTTCAGAAGAATGGTATTTAAAATGAAGATTTTGAACTTTTAGATAATAAGTAGTCTTTGGAAGAATTGCTTAATATGGAGATTTATGTAATTCTTGCTTTCTTGTCCAAGAATGGTAGTATTATATGAGAACATCTTATCTACGGAAGCAGCTAGAAGATAAGTATTTTTTTTGGAAGAATGGCATTTAAAATGATGATTTCTCCTCAACTTTTTTGGATAATAAGTAGTCTTTTGGAAGAATTGCTTAACATGGAGATTTATGCCCGTCACCCCTTAGTTTGGAAAGTGGACCATGAAATTTGGATTTATATTACTACCTGTATTAGAAGATGAGAACATTTTAAATCAATGAGGAGATTTGTATTTTATTGTTGTGTAAATACAATCAAATAAAAAAACCTCGGATGAGAATTACATCTCAAGGATTTGAGACTTTATCCACAAGGAGAATTTTTTGAAGGATTTTGGACTTTATCCACAAGGAGATAAGTATTTCCTTTAAGAATGACTTAATAGATGGAAAATTTGTGAATTATCTCTATACACAGTTTATATATGTATTTTCATTATTATCTAACTCTAACTCTAACGACAATTTGTTTTACTAAGAACATAAACATCACAAAATGGATGTCAATTTTATTCTAATTACAATTTCTCTCACTCTGTATTATTTTGCATGTTTGAATTGTAAATTTCTAATTTTGAAACTGCTTTTTGCAGGTTCCAATTTCATGTATGAAGTCATCCATCTTCTCGCATGGCTTGTGAGTCCGTAATTTTGGAGTTGAATGTCTTGTTCCATGTTATCATCCTAAAATGGATGTGGAACTTATGTATTTTTACACTGTTACTATTCAAACTTTATTATAATGTCAAACTTTTATATAACCGCTACTATCTTCCTGCACTTTTATTATAATGTCGACTTTTTATTATAATGTATATCTACATATATATATCTCATAATTTTGGAATTCAAAATGACAATTTGTCTTATGTACATATTTGATTTATTTCATTTTGGAATTCAATTCTTTATTTTATATGTATGAGATTTTTTTTATGTGAATATTTATATGATAATATAGAGTTACAATGCTTGAAGATATGTTGATAGACTTATCAATCTTTATTTTATATGTATGGAACTCTTTTATATGCTCATTGGAATATTTATGAAATGTATAACTTTTCAATGCAATGGCAAATTATTTTTCTAAAATTTTCTTCTCTTTAATCTTGATGTTACATGTAGATACATAAATAAAATGTTGTATTCCCAACTAGATATATTAATTGATTTTTGCACTTGTTCAAATCTATTTGAGTCAGGTCACCATTATATGTCTATATTTGTCACAAACTTTTTGGTTCAAAGTTAGCATTTTCATAATTACAATTAACATTTTGTTGATAGACTTACTCAATCTTTATTTTATATGTATGGAACTTTTTTATATGCTTATTGGAATATTTATGAAATGTATAACTTTTCAATGCAATGACAAATTATTTTTTCTAATTTTCTTCTCTTTAATCTTGATGTCACATGTAGATACATAAATAAAATAACCTTTTAATTTTCATGACTTTTATCATTTATTAGTGCTTGTATATATATATTTTTTTGGTTAAAATGTAAGGTTTCTTAGTAAATACACAATGATAGAATTTGAATGATACAAGGTTTCTCTATGTTAATTTTCATCACTTAGTATTTATTAGTCTTTATATGTATTTGATTTTGGTTACAATGGATGATTTCTAACCATAGGGATTGTGGCTATTGACCAAGGGGTCCGGTCATCACAAGAAAAATAAATTTGATCACATGTTGACAAGGTTAACTACTTGTAAGAAATCATTTGCATGTCACATTTTAATAGAAAAGATGTACTTTTAGAAATAATTATGCAATAGTATGTCTATGAAGATACATTATTGTAAATACATAATACATAGAATGGATGATAACAAAGACAAAACACAATTACAAGATATAATATAACTACTATTAATATAAAGAACCATTAAAAGACATAATATAACAACTATTAATATAAAGAACCATTACAAGATATAATATGTTACTGGAGCGATACTATAGAGGATTTTGTGGAGCTTCCACATTCTTTTCCATCAATACTTTTGTGGAATCACCCCAACACAACCTTTGTGTTCTTTGCATCAAACCCATAGAACTAAGGCCTCAGTGTAGTTAGGACTTTTCAAAGATCTCCTTGCCTATAACAAAACTAAAACAAAGGTCAATGTTAATAAGTTCAACAACTCACATGGGAACCTATCACTTCAATGTTCTAAGGAGAATTTTCAAGGGGTGATTAAGGCTTCTCTTATTGGAAAAAAATAAGTGCTTATCATAAATCTTGCACTAAACATTGAAGTGACAAGTTCCATGACTTTGATTAAGGAATATTAATTAAATTAAACAAATTAACAACTCAATTATAATAGATTTTATCACTTTCAAATTAAATTAAAATAAGTATAAAAAAATCACTAAATATAATTATTTAAAGTGAATAAAAATGTTTTTCAATAAAAATTTGTTTTAATAGAACAATTAAGGGAAAAAGATTTTAACTTTTAAAATCTTATACAAAATCACTGTCAATTTGACAAATTTTTTGAAAAAGTAATAAAACAACTCTATACCCTATATAAATCCATAAAAAACTACATTGTAAATATTCAATTCATCCACTTAGTTTTTTTTTATTTAAACATTGCAATCTTCTACGCAATGTCTCTTGTATAGAAACTTGATTACTAAGTACACACATTTTTTTTATACTTGTGAATCCAAATGAATTTATGATATTTATCTTTAGTTTCTCCACATAAGAAAAGTCTTTTAATACTGCTTTGGTATTTTCAATTGCATATTTCATATTTAATGAATAC
>SNQJ01S0136594.1:0-10136 GCA_010110895.2 Picea sitchensis
ATATATATATATATATATATATATATATATTCCACCCTCCTATACTATATATTTACTTAGTTTTATTGATGGCTAGTCTTATTCATATAAACGTAATTTAATTTTGCTGAATAGAATTTCCATAAAATGATTTTGCTGAATAAAAGATGTTTTATTCTTTAAATTGGGTCGAGAGCGTTGAGGTTATAATGGCATACATTCCTTCCTTCTCTTACACCATTATATTGCCTCTTGTATTGTTCTCGTGATCACGGATAATCATGAGTTGCAATTTAGTTAATATAATACACTTACTAAACAACTTAAACAGATATAGATTCGTTGGGTGAGGAAAGATTTTGACTACATTTTACAAATCCTATTATGTTTTTATGATAATTTAATGTACTTATACACATATACATTAATGTGCTTATAATGTACTTATAGATCTTAAACAGTTATATATTTGGATTTTCGTCATGGTTGTCCATATATATGACAACTTATTTAATATGATGGTCTTTAGACCCTGAATACAGCGGGTTCAACGCCCATAAAACCAACATTCTTCTTTAAGACAGTTGAAATCCCTTCGGCTCCATTTAAAATGGTTTTCCCAGTAGACACGGAACTGAGAAGGAAGATTTCAGTGGTCATTAATCGAAGTTTCAAATTTACAACACATCTAATCACCCAGGGAATTGAACATATTTTTTGGGTCGATCGTATGGGTTTCTAACTAAATTACCATACGTTCACATTACCTCGGGCAATCTTAATCATATAAATTTTAATTTTTTCAAAATTAATCTCAATGTTATTTATTTTATTATTTAATTTTAATTTTAAATTAATATAAATATATGTTAATTTATATTATATTTGTAAAACAAATTGGATAAAAATTGTGGAGCTTTGAAAGATCCAATTTTTAGAATGAATACAATATCTATCATCTAAAACATAAAAGGTTGAGTATGATGAAAAGTTTGAAATTTCAAAACTCAACACATTTTTTATCAATACAAATTTCTAACATTATAATTATCTACAGAAAATTACATATTAAAAATATCAGATTTTTAATAAGTTAATTTATTTTAATTCAAAATTAATATTAATTTATATAAATTAAAAAAATAAAGTTTCAAATTTCAAGAGAAAAGAAGTTGCCACAAAGATTAAACATGTTTTAAATAATATTAAGAGTGTTTGACTTAAATATGTGATAAGAGGTATTTAAATAGTTTTTTAGCTATAAATTTAATAAGAATGTAAATCAGAATTTTATTTAATTATTAAAAATATAGTTTTTAAGAGGTTTGACATAATCTAGGTTATATATATTTTTTTAAATAAAACAATTTGAATATTTCTTCGACAATTTCTTCAAGAATACTTTATTTCATTCCAGTCATTGTATTTTTTCTGTAATTTCTTTCAAAAAAAAAATGACCAATTCTTTGATATTATGCATTGTGTACCAGCAAACAGGTTTCATTTCTCATAGTAAAATATCCTTCAATTTCATAATATA
The DNA here is from genome assembly GCA_010110895.2 of Picea sitchensis. NCBI lineage: Eukaryota > Viridiplantae > Streptophyta > Pinopsida > Pinales > Pinaceae > Picea > Picea sitchensis. Next base: position 1,520 of record SNQJ01S0136594.1, read on the forward strand.
TTTTAATGTAGTTTTGATGTTAAATAGTATATATTAGTATTTCTAATTATATAATGTTTAGTTTAGATATCAGTTTTTTCTAACTTAATATTTTTAATTAAATTTTAGTTCATATTAATTTAATATTTTTCAAATTTAAATTATAAAAGCAATTAAACAATTTTAATTGAATTTAAAGATTTGAGTATATTCATCAAAGATATTTCTAAAAGTATAATTTCAAAAAAAATAAACAAAACAAAATATAATAGTTTTAATGAATTTAAATTACAAAAACAATTAAATTATTTTAATTGAATTAAAGATTGAATATATTCATCAAAATATTTCTAAAAATTTAATTTAAAAAACAATAAACAAAAAATATATTTTTAAAAGTTTTTAAATATATATAGAGAGAGAGTGTGTTTTGAAGTAAAAAATTCTAGTTTGATCACAATTTCTGGTTAGATATCGTTACATTTTTCTTAAGCCTATTCTATAATTTAGATGTTTATATCTTTTATGAATGAGATTTCTATTTGTTAGTAGTTTAAATTTTTGTTCATTTATTATGGTTTTTAAGTAGTTTAAATTTTTGTTCATTTATTATGGTTTTTTTAGTTTAATTCTTTGTTCATTTTTTATGGCTTTTTAGTTTAATTTTCTATTTGAAATGATTCTTTATTGTTTTGGTTTGTTTATGTTTTTTTAAGAGGTAACTCTCTTCATAAGAGCGACATGTCATAAAGTGGGACTCTAAATATAGTAAAACAATGACGGCCTCTCATCTAATCATTTATGTTATACATACTTTTAATTTTCATTTATAATGTTTTTCAATATTTTTGACAAATATGATTTTAATTTTTATTCATTATGTTTTTTATTAATATTTTTTGTAATATAATTTAGGTTTTCTTGGTCATTTATGGTTTTTTATTTATGTTTATTTATTATAAAGTTTACATAATTAAATAGATATTTAGATATATCTTTTTAAATTAGTAAGTTAATTCATTAAGGTAAATAAGGCAGTGAAAAACTATAAAAAATCAGACCTGCTCATGAAGTGAAACCAGAACCATAAAAAAACCATAATGTTTAAGAAAAATGTAATTCAACATAAACAAAACTATAATAATATGATACTCTAAGACTAAGGAGGAAACTAGCCAACCAATTTTTTCAAAACCTTTTTGCTATATTAAATTAAATATAAAAATAAATTTATATCTTATTTATTGTTATTCATAATTCTTATTTTTTAGCTAATGGTTTTGTCATTTATGATTTTTATCATTTTCATGAATTTTTTTTTGTCATTTACAATTTTCTACAATTTTCTATAATGGCTCCTTATATAATGAAATATTCATCCGTTAGTTTTTTGTTTTTTTTCTGTCATTCTTTATTTATTCCAGTCATTTACTTTAGGATTTAACTATTCCAATCATTTACCTTAAGATTTTATATTGCTCTTTTGTTGTTATATAATGGTGGAATGTTCATTTTTTAATTAGTTTCCTTGATGGTTGGTCTTGTTCATGGAAATATAATCGCTTTTTTCTCCTTTGAAAGTCACGCTTTATATTCTATCTATTTTTTCTCCTTTGAAAGTCGCGCTTTATATTTTTTCTCGTTCAGTGCTATCTCTAAAACCCTCCTCGGATAAAACTCATTTCGATAAATCTTGTTCATAGAACATTCCTTGAATGGGCTTGACTTTTTCTGATTCCGTGATCTTATAATTTTGTTAATATCGTTTATGGCCGTTACCTCTGATTACGTGATCTTATAATTGTGTTAATATCGTTTATGGTGAAAAGGTAATGGTGGGATGGATTTCCATAAAATGATTTTGCTTTGGTTAAAAGTATTTATTTAATCTATAATTGTTTATATTCCAGCCCTCTTGTGTATATCATAGGGAAATTAGTGATAGAATATACTAAAGGCACTTCTTTATATGAAATTAAATTAGTGATAGAATGTATTAAGGCACTTCTTTATATGAAATTAAATTAGTGATAGAATGTATTAAGGCACTTCTTTATATGAAATTAAATTAGTGATCAAATGTACTAAGACACTTATTTATATGAAATCAGTAGTACCTAACCCATCAAAAAAAAATATTCCCTCACCATTATATTACCTGTGTCATTATATTACCTACCCGGTGAAGTCCTATCCTATTCCTATTAAGTATTTATAAAGAAAAAAGATCTTGCCACCATGAGAAGGCAAGTGCTGGGAATGACCGACAAACGACTGTCCCTCTCCCTCTCAATGACCATACCAATCAGTGGGTAAGGAATTATACAGCCTTAACGCTGCAGGTTCGATTCCCATTGGATGACATAGCTATTAAAAATTTCTTGAATGGTTTCCGATATAAGCGGGCAATACAGATTTTGATTCAGTTAAGCCATGAAATTGTTAACGCAATTAAATTTGTTACGATTTGTTATTTTTTTATGATTTATTTTTTTTATTGGGAATTTTTTGAATTTCGTTTCTGTAATTTAAATATTTGTTCTACAAACCTGTGATTAGTAGATGTTTGTTTTAATTCTATTTTTCCAGAACTCGTCTCCTTTGCACTGTCTTTTCGTGTCATTCGTAAGAGTCTCTCCAATCGATTTTTTTGGATAGCTGTCGTTTAATAAAACTCTCCATTCGATTTTTTTGGATAGCTGTCGTTTAATAAAAATCTCCATCAATGTCAATTGTATTAACGTTTTTCTTGAAGAGCTGTCCATTAATAAAACTCTCCATTAAATGAAATTTGTATTAAATTATGTATATCCTTTACGTGTTCAGTTTTCGTATCCCTGTTAATTCAATTTCATCTGATCGTTTTGATGAGAATCCCTTTTCATTATTGCTTATCTTAGAAAGTCGAATGCTGTCTTCAATAAAACTCTCTATTGAACCACAGTGAGAGGCTTGGACCTCGAATATTTACTTCATTTGCTTCAATATCATTTTCATTTGCTTCAATAGCCCTATATTGACGTTGATGAATAGAACTAGCATTCTTCTTTATGAGCACGGAGAGCCTGCTTCAGTTTGATATATAATGGTTTTCCCTATGAACCCGGAGCATAGACAAATCGACTTTTGTTATTTAGACCATATTTTGATTGGTTGTTATATTACAGATATAGGTTGGTGGGAACAGCAAATCATAGTTGGGTCGTGCTCACTTACTCGAATTATTTACTTCCAGTATGAGGACGTGGTGGGATATGCATCGGTAAATTGCTCAGATGGACTTTACAGCCTCAACAGCGTGGGTTCAATTTCCATAAAACTAACATTCTGCTTTAAGAGAGCTGGAATCCCTTTAGCTCAATTTAAAATGTTTTTCCATATAAATGTTTTTCCATATGTTTTAAGAACAGAACTGACAGTGAAGATTTTAATGGTCAATTCATAGAATTCTCAAATTTCCAACCCATAAAAGCAGAACTGAACTGAGAGTGAAGATTTATAGTTGGAATCCCTTTAGTTCAATTTAAAATGATTTTCCCTATAAATATTTTAAGAACAGAACTGAGAGTGAGTGATGATTTCAATGGTCAATTCATAGAATTTTTGAATTTCCAACCCATAATAAGCCAGGAAATTTAACTTATATTTTCCATTGATAGTAAAAACTGAATTAACATACATTCATTTTACCTGAAATCATTTGAAAGCATATAAATTTTTTCAAAAGTAAACTTATTTTAATTTAAAATTCACACAAATTTATTATTTATTTTAATTTTACTTGGTGAGAATTTTTATTTTTTATTTTTTTCATAATATAAAGAAGATATAGCATTTTCCTTAAAAGCATATCACTCTTCCAAGTTATAAACTTCAAAGAGAAACGAACTTGCGAGGCTTATTAGTCCGTGGATTCAATTCCCATTACATGATGTCATTTACTTTTGGTTTTAGGTTTTAATGTTGTTTTGTTTTTTAGACACTATATGTTAGTGTTTGTGATTTTATATTGATTTTAGAATGTTATTTGTGGTGTTCAATTCACACACAATGATGTGGATAAGCAAAAATTATTTTCTACTTTGTATTAAATCATGTTTAAAACTTTGTATACTTTATTTTAGAGAATTTAAATATTTTATTAATGTTTTTTTACATTATTAATTTGATTTAAGAAACTTATTCAAATTGTAAAGGTAAATGAATTCTACCACTAAATAGTAGAAGAAATCCTATATATATTTATTTTTATAGAAACTGGGAAAAATATATTAAAAGTGTGGTTGAATCCACTAGTTTACAAAAGAGGGTTCATTACAGGCCTTAGAGAAAAAGAAACTAAAGTAAAGACTAAGTAAAGACTGTAACAATTGGAGGGTTTGAAACAATAATAGTTGGTGTTGCATCGTCCTTCCCTAACAAAACTATTGTGATTGTATTTCACGGAGTACATCGGGTAGAAGATACTATTAATACATAACGAGAAGAAAAACATGATAACAACATAGCTCAACTACCCATCTCTAATTTGACTTGTTGATTCTCCAGAATTGCGTCTGGATGAAGCTTGCTCTAGAATTGCACCTAGATTTGATTCATTGAAACTGAATTTTCATTTTTGGATGCTTCCTGTTGACTTTCTAGCTTGCTTGGGTGGTGTTGCACTTGCTTGGGTGGTGATGCACTCCTTCCAGCTGATCTAGATGTCGCTGCATTGCCTCCATGTTTTTGCGATGCTCCTCGATCTGGCTTCTTTGGGCATAACTCTCATCTTGGAGTCTCTCTATCATATGCCTGTACTGGGATAGAGTTTCTAGTTAAAAATTCCTAGTGGAGTTGAGGTCTCCAAGTTGGATTCTCATACATCCAATGAATTCATGCTCAATTGAATCCTCATCCAATTTTCCAGACTCCACTAAGGAGCCCTTACCACTCTGCATTACTGTGAGTGTTGGGAGAGTTGTGTCCAGGCTACTGGTGAATCCACAGAGCCCTAGCAGAAGGGAGGACTGTGGATGGGATCGGGCGACACTGACAAGTACAGAGGCCACGAGAAGGCAAAGTGATAGGTCCCAAGAAACAAGAGTCTGTGGGATTGTTTGAAACAAGCTTTGAGCAAAAGTCTGCAGGAGGAAAAGAAATAAATCCCATATTTAACTCTTCTAAATAATATTAAATAAAATTGAGTTAGAGTCTTTTGTTTAAATTGTAAAAGATAGGGTAAACATAAAGGGTACAAAGAAAAGTAGTGTTAAATCACAAGATAGTATCATTAAGAAAATTTAGAGAGGAAATGAACATATTGAATAATAACCCTAGTAGATTTTTTTTTTATGGGTAAATATGGGGTTCATTACAAAGACCTACTAAGTCCAATCTTTCCATCCCTTATTGGTCTAAAGGTTCTTCTGATGCTTGCAATTATTTATAGCATGACCTTGCATAAATGGATTCTTAATCTAGTGCATCCCAAAATTATTTATTTGGTTTTGATAATTATCTTTCATAAAATATTACCATGCAATAACCCTTACAAAATGGCTCTATCTGACATTTACAAACAATGTATGAATCTCAGATAATAAGATTAACCTTCCTACTCACATAGGTTTACAGTATTAACCTTCTTACTCACATAGGTTAACAAGGTTGAAAGCAATTTGATGGAAAGACATTTTGAATAGATGGCATTGAATAGGCTTGTAGGATTCCATCTTTGCTCACAAGTCCATGTGGGCAGAGATGGCATCCCAGAGTCCTGTAGGATTGTACAATATGTATGATTGGGTAAATATATATTTGATGAGTAATGTATACAATATTTTATGATTTTCCAAGGTAAATCTAAAACATTCCCAGTTTGTCTTTAAATACACTTGAAGAAGGGATTAATTTCTTTGTTCGTGTTTCATGATTTGGTATATATATACATCACTTCAATTCTGGGTTTAATGTCGATTTCTTCACTATCCATATTGTTTTCAATACTGTAATCATAAATAAGTGAGGTTTTATGTAATCTAATTTCTTTTTCTAAAAAAACACTTACAGGTGGGTATATTTGTTTCATTGTCTCATGGGGAATGTGTTGGAATTATAAAAATACATCAATCTTTGGTGAAATTGAATCTAAAACATGGTCCTCACTATCCTAAATTTATTTTTAGAAGAAACAAACTTATGGGAATATTTTCTTGTAATTTCACATGATAAATCACGTTTTGGGATAACCTTGGATCAAAATTTTAATGTTGTCCTAAACATTTATTCACCCCGTATTTGAAATTTACTTAAAAACATTTTCATCTTTTGGGTGTAATAAGCAAGTGTATTTCTTGAGCACAATACAAGATGGTTTGTTTCTTGAGTACGAACATCAAATTCAATTGATATTGTACTTGGATAAATCTAGTAGAATATATGATAGATTGTTGGCATATACATGGTTTTGAAATTATCTTCTAAATGGTTAATGGACTATGTCATTCCATCATTACCTCACATTGGGTAACATTGCAAGACACACTACACACGCTAACATTAAATCATCACTCTTGACCACTCAATATTTCACTCTTCTACCATTTGGGATATTGTTGGGTTTGAATGTCTACAAATAGCTCACCTTTACTTCAACATGTCCGAGCTTGGACATCTCGTACTAGACATGTTGTGCTCTTTGTGATCTTGGTTTAGGATTTCCTTGATAATTTTAGGACTTGTAGCTTTGATTTAGTTAAATGAGGTTACCTTAAGTTTACCATTTTCACTCTATACTCAAATGATTTAGATTGGGTTGATATAGGGATTCCCCTATAAGATAGGGTTTCCTTAGATTGAAGTGTGGGAAAATCTATTGAGGTGACAATGGGTATTTTCCCTGATAGTACCTCTAGGATTTCCCACAGAAGTTAGGAATTTTATTCCTTGGGTAGAGTTTGAGAGATAACAAATGAAACAAAACTACGAAAATAAGCAGAGGATAAAACACATGGTTGTGCCTAGAGATTTCTACAAAGTTTTTGTTGTTGAGACATCTAGATTAATGTCTTCATATAAGCTTTTTAATTACTCAGGCTCGATGATTAGATCCTTTCTTGGGATCTAGTAAATAAAAAACACCATTCATCTTGGGTTTCTATGAAGAAATGCAAAGAGACGATATGGTGTATGTGTTAGATGGCTATCCAATCCACTAATTGTAGTTATGTTTAGAAATCTAAATGGTAGTTAACAATAAATCCATGATCTTTGTACAAAGTCAACCAAAAAAAATCGATGATGAGGTTTCATCCTTCAATATGCATAAATTCATACCTCGGCATAAGTAATAAAACCATAATGATGGGCTTCTAGAGAGACAAAGATGAAAATGTCTAATGAGTTTCCAATAACAAGTAAATTCGTAAGACCCCAGGTCTCAATTGTGGATTTAAAAAAAAACATTGTGCAGAACCCGTAAGACTTTCGAAACAATTTTTAATTAACTTTCTACCAAAGTACATTGCAAGATTGACAAACATAGATGAATTTTTGACGTACATTTTTCGATCTTGTAATGATATTTTTTCAAAATAACGACAAGCACACATCGAAAGATCATTGAACGATTAACATGTCTAAGTTTTACCCTCATACATATAAGGAAAATGTTTGTCGATCTTTCAACCAAAGTTAGACGATCATTAGAATAACGTTTTTTGCTCTTTACATGGTCTTTTGACAAACAAAAGTTCCTCTAATGATTGACTACAAAAAGATCTATACTAAAAAGCAAAAAATATCATAATACAAATTAAATTAACATTGAACGATTAACATGTCTAGGTTTTACCCTCTTAGATATAAGGAAAATGTTTGTCAATCTTTCAACCAAAGTTAGATGATCATTAGAATAACTTTTTTTGTAAATTTCCTCTAATGATTGAATACAAAACGATCTATACTAAAAAGAAAAAACTATCATAATACAAATTAAATTATCACACTATTATTTTTAATTATAAAATATGTTTAAAGTAAAATCATCAAAATATTTTCTTCTAAATTTTAAAATTAATTTATTAATAAAGATTATTTTCCCTATTCAACAATTTTATTTAGAAAATAACAATTTGTATTTTACAAAAATCTATATTAAAAAGAAAAAAATATCTATAATTCTATTTAGAAAATAACATTTTGTATTTTACAAAAATCTATATTAAAAAGAAAAAAATATCTATTTAGAAAATAACATTTTGTGTTTTACAAAAAGATCTATACTAAAAAGAAAAAAATATCATAATACAAATTAAATTTTTTAATTATAAAATATGTTTAAAGTAAAATTATAAAAATATTATCTTCTAAATTTTAAAATTAATTTATTAATAAAGATTATTTTCCCTATTCCACAATTCCATTTAGAAAATAACATTTTGTGTTTTACAAAAATCTATACTAAAATGTAAAAAAATATTTTTTACAAATTAAATTATAGACTATTATTTTTAAAAAATATCATAATACAAATTAAATTATCAACTATTATTTTTAATTATAAAATGTGTTTAAAGTAAAATCATAAAAATATTATCTTCTAAATTTTAAAATTAATTTATTTAATAAAGATTATTTTCCCTATTCAATAGTTTTA
>SNQJ01S0136595.1:0-25487 GCA_010110895.2 Picea sitchensis
GTGAGGCTACGCTCACTTCACAGTATTAAATGAAGACGGATTGCATCCTTATATAGGAAAAGACTCTCGCGAGTCGGCTACATGCAAAGCAAAAGACAACTAGACAACTGACTCTTAACTAAGGACTGACTCTTCTAACTGGCGCTTACAACCCGCACTTATTACTGGTGCTAACAACTAGCTAACATCTCCATTATTTCCAAGTTTTTTTGTGTGAGGAAATAAGAACCACAAATGTTCAACAACAAGCTACGGTAAGGTAAAAGTGGACTCGATCCAAGTAGAGGAGCATAGTAAGGTTTCCTTTCATCAGGAAATAGACCACAAAAGTTTGTTGCATAGCTACGCCCTCTATCAGGTTATTCTCATCCCCACTGGCGTCAGAGTCCTTTTAAATAAATATATTTGGGCCATTAGTGATTAAGTTAATGCTTGTGTATTGGTGGATTGTATCGGTATTGGCTATGAAAATTGTGAATGTAACATATATTGGAAGCAAGCGTGTACCCTAGCGAGCCCGAACCATTGAAGAAGCTCCGGGAATTGACTGCCAGGAATCTCCGGTACCCCCACCTCTCTATATCTTTATAGCTGTCGATTCCTTCAAAACAAAGACAAATGGGTGGCATGCTTGCAAAGCCAGATATATTTCATGGTCTCGGGCAATTGTGTAGGCAACTCATAGCTATTACTCACTTCTCAGCAAACCCTTGCCTTACCCGATGAAGGAAAGGTAGATTCGTTTCCAATATAGTTTCATTTTTGGTTAATTAAAATTTAGGTTTGATTTATTTATTTTTGAAATTTTGATTATTTAAAGTTTTTTTTTAATGTAAAAGCTTTTAATAATAAAGTTATATTATCAATGATATATCACTCCCCAAAAATTTAGATTCGAATTTAAAATCATGCATATTCAAATTTCTATCAGTATTCATATTCATTCATTGTATAGATTCCTAACAGTAAAAAAGATAATGTTGTACAGATTCCTAACAGTAAAAAAAGATTAATGTTTACGTGGAAGAGATTTAATTGATAAAGGTTGGTGGAGCAGATAACATCGATGGACATTAGTAGAGAGAATTATGACATGGGGCTACTTACCATTCAGAAAGCTGAAGTGGCCCACAAAATTGACTTCAGTGAGGGCCCTTCTATGCCATTTCTGAATGTTTTTATAATTCAAATTTCTTTTTAATGAGATATATAGTTTCAGTATTCAGAATTTTATATTAGAACTATATATTATAGTTTCATGTACAGAGGATCCTGCTTCCTTTCACCCATCACATGTGTATGACATTTACATATGCCAAATTTTCTTATTAATGAGAGATTATATATATATATATATATATGTGTGTGTGTGTGGGGTAAATAAGGGATTCAAGATTTAGTGATAAGAATGTACTTGTTTATTGATAAAATAAATTTGTATTTAAGGAAATTAGATAAAAATTAAAAAAATTATTAAAAAAAAATTATTATTTTTTTATATATTATAATACTAGCATAGCCGTTAACCGGTTGAGAACACCTAAAGGTATTGGTTGAGAATGCTTGCCCTAAATATAAAACTCTGTGGTAATCCGTCTGTGGTAATATGAAACGTTTAGGTGCATTAGTTTAGTGGTAATATGAAACGTTGCATAGCCATCAGATTAGGGTTTAAGATTAAATAAGGTTAAAAGATCATTAATTGTGTCCATTATCAATAAGTGTACACCTTTAGGCGTAATAAAAAAATTGATTAAAAAGTTATATTTAGAAAAATTATAATTATATTAAGTAATATAGTTTTAATTTAGATATCATATTTATAATTATTTTTACATTATAACATAATAACATAAAAGCATAGTAACTAATAAAATGAATTTGAAAATATATATTTTTTCCACTTATTATATGGTTTAAATTTTCCACAACAACTATTATTGTTAATAAATAATAGATATATCATTGCATAATATAATGATATATATTATTTTATATTTTAAATTTAATAAAAAGATAAAATAACCAATCTGCTTATATCAACCATTTTTAATAATATGATAATGCTAGTTAATTTTTAATAATATGATAATGCTAGTTAGTATACAATAAATAATAAATAAACATGTAGTGGTTTTATAATCATATAATTTTATTTTGTCAAACTCAAATGTCCTTGTTGCCGCACATACCTTTGATATTGCATTATGCATCGGATGACAATGACACCAGCATTCATCATTCCACTTTGGTGATTGATGTGTGGATAATATAAATCGAAGTCGAGTTTCCAATCCCAAACGTATTTTCTTTGTATCTCGTAGTCTTGAATGGTGTTGATTAATACGAGGGAGCTTGAACCATATTTGATTGAGATAATGTTTGGCATTCACTTTTTGAAAAGTATTTAGTACGTTATAGGTATACTGAACTCTATATTCGAGTTATTCATGTAGACATAATCTATATGTAAATTCATTGAATTTTTTTATATTTGTAAGTCCAGGCGTGGCGTGAGAGATGAAGTGTGAGGTGGCCCCACAAGTTTGCAGACATACGATACTCGAGGAAATACTGGCCAAATGACTTACTCCATAAATTGGATACAATGGCGAGAAAGTCAAGCCATGTGCAAGTAATAGACATCCGTTGTACATGAATATATGGAGAGCCATCATCATCCTCATCCAGAGCAATCATCCAGAGCAAAGCAAAAGAAATATGTAGGAAATTAATATACCGACATTCTCTGTAGCAAAGCAAAGCCAAAGAAATTAGAGAAATTAATGAGTGGGGCTATGAGGGGCTAGGAATATAGAAAGCTGCAGCTCTGCTAAAACTAAGAACCGTTCTGTGTCAAATAAGCGAGGGAGCCAACCAATGGCGCATTGATGTAAGTGGTGGGTTCAGAGTGCGCATAGTCATTGCGCTCATCGGAGAAGCGGTCATTGTTATCCGGGCCTCCGACTACAGCACCAACCAAAATGTTTGGGTTGGGACCGTTGCTATACAACGACTGGAAGCCATCGTTGCAGGCAATCCTTTGGGGATGGTTATATATGGAAGGCAACGACGAACCCCTGTGATGTATGCGCTCTGGAAACTTGGCACCGTAGCCCACCATGTATGACATTCCCAGTGGGTTGTCTCCCAATATGTAGTCAACCTGTTAAAAAATATAATAAGATGATCATCATCAGCGGTCTAACAGCACCCTCTGCACTTCAAAGCCATATGTATATACAAACGCTACATACTGCTCACTAATTGTACCTGTCTTTTCGCAAGAGCACGTATTTGGGTTGGAGTGGCTATGATGTTCCCGCATTTCACCACTTGGTTGGAAACGGTCAAGTATTTTGCATAAGTGAAAAGCAGGAAAGTTGTGGACGTCACATATTGCAAATTACTATCACTCATTTCGAAGAGCAGTCCACCTGTAAAACTTCAAAATCAAATAAATTATCGTGAACTATAAGATCTGTACGAAGCAAGCCAATCGAATGTGCTCAGTCGCTGCTATATAATATTATGAAATTTACAAGGTGTATGCTCAACATTAATATTGTTAATTCTCGTGAAGCTTAACCTGGTGTGTACTGCGCCTGCGAAGATAGTGTTCCGGGCAAGAGAGAGCAGATGAAGTTGTCTGCATGGCCCCTGTATTTGTCAACGGACTGGGAATTTTCTATCAAAACTTCCTACACAACGAATGGAAAGTCTGGATGAATAATTAGATTGGAGTAACAGAATAACGATTTTCAGATATGGGAGGGATGGTGCCTGCATAATCCAATATAATTATGACTATGTGTTTATGTTGGTGTATAATTTGACCTTAGCCAAAAGAACTCTGGTCCCTGCATGCTTCTCGTCCCAGCTGAATATATTGACATTATCGTCAGCGCCAAGACTCTGGCCATTTGATTGAATGTAGATGAGATATGATGCGTTCCTTGAAGCTCTTTGTAACCATGCTGCTCCCCACAGTAATTCGTCCTGGAAGCAACAGCCCATGCCATGAGGATCATATATCATCCTCTATAACGTCATATATACATATATATTTTGTTAATAATGAAAAACGTATTCTCATTCTCTCTCACACATATGTGTATTAACACTTACATGATATCCCGAATATGAGCAATAGAATGGGCAAACTTCCGACTGGAGAGAGTCACTGTAAGCACCTCTGTGTTTATCCGCGAAATCAAACACCTTGCCTCAACAAACAGCAAAGCCGGTGAGGTCAAAGAAGAGAATAGAATATGAGATACTGTAATGAATAAGTACATTTTGTATGAAGTCCAGATTATACCCGCATTGCAGTTTGAAGGAGGAGGTCAGAGTAAGTACGATTCGTTGTACTGAATATCATGGAGGCGGCTGCAAGCGCTGCCGCAGTTTCTGCAGCAACGTCGGAGCCAGGATGTTCAGCGTCTATTTTATAGACATTGCGTGGTGTGTCCATGTCTTCCGGCCTTTCCCAGCACTTGTGATCCTTGTTCGGATCGCCTACCTGTACTCGTACTCACCATTCGTTAACCCACAAACCGTTCAATACATTCTACAGGAATGTTCAGTGCATTCTACAGTGTGTATAATAATAAGGGTCGGTTAAATAAGAGCTCGAAATCAATCTTTTTCGTCAGTTTTTTTAAAACATGAAATAGATAGAAGTGTTTTAATAAATGGATAAAGTTAACTTCTTAGACAAAGTTTCGTACTTAAAAATTTGAAAATAAATATAACTTCCATCCAAGTTTGGCATGTATATGGAAATCTTGCCAGGAACCACCAGATTTGAATTGGTGGTAAGAGGATTTTCAGTCCTCTGCTATACCAACTGAGCTATTCCGGCTCTTCCCTGTGGATCATCCAGGTACAGGGTTTTCACTTGTGTCAACTAAAAATAAGGAAAAAATTATTTTTTCAGTTTTGAGAATGATCTTTCTTATTTTCAATCTTCAATCTGTAAGCCACTAATATAGAAAAATGGACTACCACTGAATAATTTCCAAATGATTTCATCTATGTGGATCATCTATCACATAATGAATTGATAATATGATCAACTTATTATCTAATTAACTCAACTTGTCATAAAATGGATGGACAGATTCATGTTTTAATTTCTTCTAATTTCTTTGTTCATGAAGAAATAAAATAGTAAGATAAAAGAATCGAGAAGTGAGAATGGATTCGAACTAATGGAATTGGAGAAAATAGATCAGTCTTTCGGGAACGAACCTAGGTGGGAGAAATATTTTACATAAAATTAGCAGTCACAAATTGGTGGTTGGTGAGTGACACAATAATTTTTAAATTATATACAGTAATTTTTTAATTGTATTAAGTAATGTTAAAAAAGTAAACAGATTAACTGATGTTTGAAAAAATACAATGCAATAAAGTTATGAACATGAGATTTCATTCAACTACTAAAAATAAAATATACCAACTCATGAACATAAAATTTTATTCAATTACTAAAAAATATATCAACATCTTCAATTGATCACCATATCGTTGAAATTTATGATTAAAAGATGATTAAGTATACCCATTTCCAATAAATGTAAACCTTTGGACTTAAAAATTATTAATATCATGACCGCATCAACTGTAAATTCTTAATAATAACATTACCTGCACGTAAAGAACACCGGGATGTGCAGTAGCTTTAAGGAGGTAATTTGTAGCCCAATGAATGGCAGTTTTTGCATGTTCGAGGTCATCTCCCATGTACTCTCCGAACTCCAGAACGCTCCATGACAGCATGGTGGTCGTGAAAGCCATTGGAAAACCGAACTTCACATTGTCTCCTGCGTCGTAATATCCTCCCGTCAAATCCACCTGCAATGCAATCCAATATGAGAAGACACCCATACAATACAATTCAAAACCAAGATCCAAATGAGAAAACTATGTGTGCAGGTGAGGGGATGACTGAATATACGTGTTCTGCAGCTCCATCCGAAAGGGCGGAATCCCCCCGCCATGTTATGCGCTGGTTGTGCGGAAGTTTGCCAGATCTCTGACCCTCGAAGAACAGAATAGATTTAGTGAGAGCATCTCTATAGTTAGGAGAAGAGGCAGGTCCGCCGTAATGGTTAATGTTATTGAAGTGAGCGACTTCTACAGGCCTCGCCATGGCCATCCATAGTAAGCCTAAAACGGATACTAGCAAAGCGGCCTCCCTCCCCACCTGCATTTCTCATATAACTAACACACAAACTCAAATTGGTCGCCGCTTTGCTTCAGGTAGGTGCTTATGCAGAGGCGAACAGAACCAGGGGAATTTATAGGAATCTTTACGCCTACAAAACTCTTTCATTGTCCGCATGTTAAAAATAAAAAATTATAAAATAAAAGATTAAGTTGATCGTTGTTCAAAATCTTCTGGATGCTTGAGATTGGAATCTTTAATGTTTGATTTACATAGAACATAAAACTGTTCGTTACCCTAAAATTCTATGATCTTTTGTTTAACTTATATTTTAAAGTGGTGTAAAAGTCTTTTGGAAGTTTCTTCCATCTCCGCATATTTATTTTTGAAATTGTCTATCGGCACACCAACTATACCCAAACTGTAGTTGTACTATAATAAATATCATGACTAATGACTTTCAGCTCAAGGAATGCTCAGCATGGGGAGGAGTAGCTGGAGAATTCCAATACAAGCAGGGTCTCCCATTGCCAAACAAATTAATCGTGTTTTTTTCCCAAAGCGGCGACAAGAGAATCTGAACACGAAGCAGCGTTTGAACACGATATTGTTATTAACAAGTGAGGACGCCAAGCAGCCTTTGATAACGCTCTCATTGCCACCTACCGAAATCGGACAAATTGAAATCTGAGGATTCCCATCGATCTCGCGGGTTCACGGGTCCGACGTCATGAATTTTTCTGGCCATTCCCGAAATCTGACAGGATGAATTCTCATGATTCCGAACGATCCCGTGAGTTCACGGGTCGGGCGTCAGTAAGTCAAGTCGACATAAAGCGTTTGGGAGAAACACTAGAAAAGTACGATGGATTTGACATACATGGTGCATTTCTGTCAACCCAATGGCTACTGGGGAATCGGGATATATATATTTTAATTTACTTGATTGATGTCTCGTGATGTTCGGAAACATGTGAATGCAGGACAGGATATTTTGCTGTATTGTAAAATGGAGTAGGTTAATTTGTCAACAATCTTTCTTGTCGAGCTATTTTTCCTACATAAATTTTTGGTCAATTTAGAATTTTCATTGATTTTCTCAACATCTGGGCAAAGTGACGTTAAAAGATTTGGGATAGGGTTTATTCAGGTCCGACATACCGACTGGAATTTTAGCTCAAGTCAGGCATATCCGAGGCACAAGCCAAGGTAAATGAATAAGTAACCTAATTTAATTGGTCAATGCCATTGCAAGTAACAAATCATCATCCACTCCAAGAGAAAACGTACCTTGCACCTAAATCACTTGGACAACGAGGTACTAGTTTAAACACATCCATGGATGAACAAGTATTGAATTCTCTCCCACAACTATTGCTTATGATATCAACGACCTTAGGCCGATGATCGGAAATGGATCCGGACGGACGAGTGGGTCTAAAACTCCGGTAGATGATCCGAAATCGATCCCCACGAACGAGTTGGTGCAAGACTCAGTTTTGTAAATACTAAATTGACAATTAATGAAGGTCGATAAACCTTGTAAAGCAATGCAAATTTGAAAGTCTAATAAGGGAAAAAAAAAAAAAAAAAACATGAGAGGAAAATGCAGAATTAAATATAATTTAAAAATTGAATACGAGAGAAGACTTAGGTAGGGGAATCTCATGTTAACCCCCAACTCTCTTTATTTCTCTCATTTCTATCGGTGTTTTTTTGCCAAGTGGGAAAAATGAAGAGGAAGAAGAGGTATCTGTGTTCGTGAAGTGAGTGGGCTATGATCCCTAAAGGTATCAAAGTAGTTGCATCTTTGAAGAAGACACAATTTCCAAAACTTTGAACAAGTACAGAGTGCAACATGAGAAGAGCAAGCAAAGACAAATTGGAAAACTTAAGGGTCAACAATTCTCAGGGAGGAGAATGAGCATGTGAAAGAGAAAGTTCAGAGGTTCAAGAAGAAGTTTGAATAATGCCAAGACTTCCTCATGAAAATTAGAATAGATTGGGACAAGCACAGGGCTCACATTGTATACCTTGGTGAGAAAATCATACATTGATAACTTGCAGGAGGATGGGTTCACATAGATGATGACCCAACTGCAACAAGAGTTGGTAGAGAAGGAGAAGGCCTTGGCAAGGATTCAAATTGTTGTCCAAGAGCACCGAGAAGCAATGCAACCTTTCATTTCCACTTCATATGCTATCACCATGACTGCGACCATTAAGCTCCCCTTTAGTAGACATTTCTCAAGAACAACTTAGTGAATTTGAGAAGCATACTAGAGGCATTGGTTCCAAGTTCTTAAGGCAGATGGGTTGTGACAGATAAGGGCTAGGCAAGTCAAGACATGGAATAATGAGTCCCATTGTAGTTACACCATGGATCAAGCATAAAGGCCTAGGTTTTAATGGTAGAAGTGGAAATTCCATCACCATGAAAACCATTTTCATGAAGGAAAAAACATGTCAGAGTTGGCTTGCTCATGAGGAGAAGGAGCAACGATAGTGAGTGAAGGTGTCAGCTCACCACCTCCTCAGTCTTGTGGTAGGATGCAGAGCAGTGATAAGGAGAGTTTACAAACTCATCCCACACCTGCACTCAGAGATAGAAAGACACTAATCAACGAAAGAAAGACGAAGAATAAGACTAAGAGGTCCACATCAAACAAGACATTTCATGTTTGTCACTACCACAAGAAGATAGGCCATACCATAGAAAATTGTTGGTATGCAGAGACATGTTCATTTTGTGAAACAAAAGGTCATTGTGAGGTGACCTACTAGAAGAAGCAAGCCATGTTCTGCGGGCCTAATTATTTTCAAAAGTTGAATGACAAGACAACTTCTCCTATTCAACAACATACATAGAGGCTCATGGAGAGGAGGAGTATGTCAAGAAGTCCTTGGAGCACAAAGAAGAACTTTTTCCACCACCATTATTTAAGTGGTCATTGGGAAGAAAAGTGTTAGCGACTTCATCTAGAGCTTCACCCTAGACAGCACACATTTAGGAGAAGGGTGTGGATGGTGAAGATTGGGGAAGATGAAGAGCAGCTTGCATCTCCAATCCAAGTGACACAAGTTGTCCAAAGAGAGATAGAAACCTAATAGAACAACAAAACAAACAATAAGGAAAGCATGATGATGCCAAGAGCAGCCATAATCTGATTCTTGATATTTCCTATGAAGAACCCCATCTTGGAGTTGTGTTAGAGAATGGTGCACAAAGGTCAATGACCTTAGAATCTAGTTCTTGAGAATTCCATGGTGTGCGTAGAAGCTTGGGTTGGCATCTCTTCCATTGCATACTAGTTGAAGAATGGCTTGCCAATGATGGACAAGCTCTTATAACCATCATCTAGGGGTATGAGGATCGGTCAATAGAGTGACATGGCCACGAAGGGTTGTTTCCATGATGAGAATCAACTCATAGGAATGCAACCACACTTCCCTTGAGGAGTTGTTGGGTGATGGTAGCTTGTTGGGGTCACATTATACATAGACCAACATTTGACTTGGATTCATGATTGTCGAGATGCACCGTCTCCAAGAAAGAGAGAGAGATGGGAATGAGTGTTGAGTCCATAGTTTGGATCTGGATACTGTGGAGCTGAGAGTCAGTGAGCATATTTCTACAATGAAGGAACAATTGAGCCAGAACCAGAGCTACAACCATAGCCAGGGACCAAAGCTAGTAGCAGAGTGAGATTTGTTTATAAGAGCTAGAGCTAGAGTCGCGTTCCATAAGAACAAGAAAAAGTACACTGACCCATATTAGTTTCCTTGAGATTTTAAGGACCAAAAGCCCCTCAATGGGGAGGTGTGATCCGAAATGGATATGGATCGACGAGTGGGTGTAAGACTCAGTATTTGTAATATTAAACATAATTAATGAAGGTCAATAAAACTGTAAATTAATGTAAATTTGAAAGTCTAATACGACAAAAAAACTAAGAACGTGAGAGGAAAATGCAGAGTTAAATGTAATTTAAAAATTGAAGAAGAGAAGGATGAGGTAGGGGAAATGAACGGTCGGGTTTGTTGGCCTTCCCCCTACCCCCCAGATCTCCCTGTTTGTTTCCTAACTCTCAATTTTCATGGGTATTTTTTGGCTGATAGGGAAAAAGGAAGAGGAAGTCAATAATACATTGTAACTAGATATTTCCATAATGAAAATACCAGGCCATTTGAAGGTGGTTTTTCCATTTTGGGTTTCGAGTGCGAAACTCCTTAGTTCATTGGTGTTGAGTTGTGTTTTATTTGATTATGTTGATCATAAGTTTGTTTTTTACTTCATTTATGAGATGAGAAATGCATTCCCATGTTTTATCTTAATTCTTACCTATAATTGAGTTTTGTTGAAAATGAAGAATCATGACAGCTTTCGAATGTCCATCATCCATTTCCTGTCGATGATGGAGAAAAAAGACCTTGTAGTGAATAAAAGGGCAGAGGCTACACTGTGGACAAAGAACCCCCATAGCATTGGATTCTGGTCACTAACGTCAAAAAATTTGCGAAGCCTTGGTATTTATTGATTTGGTTGCTATTTTGCTGCCAACTAATTGTAGTGTATAGGTTACAAGCTAGAAAGGATTTGCACCAGACAAGAAGAGAGATTATAAAGTAGCATAGAGGATTAGAGGCCTAATGACTTTTGTGCAGACAAAGCTCTATACATAGCACTGAGACACAAAGAACATATTTTAAATTCAGCAAAAGTATCCATATTAATGAAGTGAGTGGACTATAAATCCCAATTTATGTACTACCTTAGGTTGACCTACCTTAACTTGAACAAGAATGTAATAAACTAGTTTAATCACCTTAGTTCAACAAAACTAAGTCTCTACAAGTATGTTGACCTGCCTTCAATGTCATTCATCCGTGAGTTGGTTTCTTTCTATCGTCATTTGAGTTAACTAATCCTATAATGTGTTCATATCAAAATTAAACCCTAAATCTTAAAGGTCTTAAAGGTGGGACTTCTACTCATATAATTAAAGGTATTATTTTCATCTATATAATGGTAACATAAAAAGTTTTGAGATGAATTAGGTTTATTTAAGGTAGTAGAATGATTGTTATTTTCCATTTAAGTTTAATTTTTTCAAGTAATATTATTTTTCTCATTTAAATTCAATTCTCCTCAATCATATATTGAATTCATAATATATTGTTGTAAAATTTATTTCCTAAAAAAAAAGTCTTATTATAATTCTCTAAAAAAAAATTCTAACTTAAATTCAATTCTCCCAAATCATATATTGAATTCATTATATATAAAGTTTATATCTTAGGAAAAAAAACTTTTAATAATTCTGGAAAAAAAAATAGAAAAGAACTGAAGAAGTAATCCAAAGTTTCCCAAACTTTATGATATTTGCTCGTTGCTAGGTATTATAAGTATTTTTCAGGTAAAATCATGATAGTGCTCATCCCCAACCTCCTCTAAATTATAGGCGGGTTTTTAGGTTTATAGGTCCGTTGTACATTACATGAAAAGGTGTACTTTGTTGGTCCACATCGGCCGTCGCTCGTCATAGTGGTGCTCTGACTTTTGGGTCCTCTCGGTTGTTGTTAATTTCCTCTCATCGCACGATGTATCCCTTCTTTTCCATCTAATCTGTATACTACTGTATGTGGGTTGGTATGCCAACTGATGTTTATTTGGCTTATGCGATTTAGCCTGTTTTTTAGGTTTTCTTTTACCGGTATTAATTACCTAATGTTATAGGTTAAATATTTTATGAAATGATTATTTTTTTAGGATATTTATTTAAAATTTAGTTAAACTTTATTAGATTAGTAGATTTAAATGGTTATTTTTATATAATCAAAGTGTTCCAACAGTTTTTATGCTGAATCCATTTTTATATTTAAAAATAAATTTTGAACAACAAAAAAATAATAATTCTTATAAATTTATATCATCAAATTCCCCCTCAAAAAAATCAATTAATAAAACAGCTAAACACCATTTAACTAATCAGTAACCCAATAATGCTGATGCAAATAAACATAACAGAACTTATTGCAAATAAACATAACAGAACTAATTGCGTTGCCAGGTGCATGGTTTTCAATCGGAATTAACCATAACTATTTTGTTTTTTTTCGCTACTGCTGCCTGCATAGTCATTTGACTTTTTTGTTTTTTTTCTTTGTTTTTCCCGCAGCTGCATACTCTTTTATTTTATGGAAACCATTTCTGCATGTAAGAAACAGAAGGCCCACCTGGGCATCCTTTTCATATTTAATGAACGTCGTTGTCTTCGTTGGAAGTTCTGTAATGCAATTGTGCGTTTTGATCGTGGGTAGTTGAACTCAAAAGAAAAGGACGAGATCAAAGGAGATTTGTGCCTTATTTAAGGAAATTAAAACGTGGGAGGAGGCGATTTTTAGGAAGTTTATCGTTGAATTTCAGGGATGGAGAAGAAAAAACTAAAAAGGATGGCAATTTGTATGCGGCAGCTCACATGGCTGCGTTGTTTCTATATTCTGCTCGTGTTATAATGAACTAAATCCAAAAGAGGCTGTCCAGATATTTGTCTTTATATGGAAAATGGCATATACAGAATTTATAAACATAACCCAATCGACTCCAAAACTATTCCTTTTCCGCCGTACCTCATCATAAACATGGTGGGTGTTGACGATACTTACCATTACCGTATATTGTGATTATCATAGATATGGTGGGTGTGGAGGCTAGTTACTACGAGTAGAGCATATGATTAATGTAGCGTTCAGAGGTATAAAAACTTTGAAGGTTTGTAGCACATCATTGCGTTGATTTGGGGATTTAACCAGAGGGGTTTTATACCTCTTAACATTAGATGTTTTAGTGCTACTATTGGTCACTGGTATACAAACCAAATTTGAGTAAGAGTAATTTGAAAGAGATCAAGGAGCCCAAGGAGTCCAAATCTAGTCGCAAGGCCATAAGAAGACCAAATTACTAAGTGTAAATAAATGAGGTGGAGAAAAAAATTAACTTTTTGAGTTTCAAGGCTAAGAATCATATTTGAGCCTTTATCTTAAATAATAATAAGATGAGCCTTTAATAAGTGTATACATTTGATCATATTTTACTGTGACTCAATAACTCTATAAAAGGGAAGAAAGACAAAATGAAAGGGCAAGGGTCTTCCAAGGTATAACTTGGGCTATAATCAATGAGAGTAATTACCCACTAATGTGTGCTCAACGATCTAGATATAGGTGGGAGAGTAATTACTCACTATTGTTTACTCAAATAAAAACACCGTTTGCAATGTAAGTGTTTGGGCCCTCTGTTAAAGGAGAGAGGTAAGTGTTTGGCCCATTTCTTAAAGGATTTGTAGTCTTCCTATGTGACATGTAAACATAGCATATTTGGTGGTGTTCTTTATTGATTGAGGTTTTTTCCATAAATCAAAAGCTTTATTTTTTTGTCATTGAGTTAAAGATTTTCCATGTCCATGTACACTTAATATTCAATAAGAAATGGAGAGAATGAGGGTTTAGACACTAACATTTGAAATGATAGTAGCATAATCATATTTTTGCTAAGGTATTGTATAAAGGCACAACCTAAATCATAATAGTATTGAAGAAGGTTGATCCTTTAATTGTTATGGTAAAAAAATAATGTAAATGAATATAGTGATAGCGGTGAAACATCCCTTTAGGAATAGAAAATAACAATGAACTAAATATGGAAAAGGTTTAAACAACTTAGAAGAAATAATCTTTTGATTGTAGAAGAATGTGCAACAATATTGAGATGGTGAACAATATTGAGATGGTGTTGCAACTTATTGAAAAGAAATATAAGAAGGAAGAGGAACGTGTAATATAATTTTAATATGAAGAGTATCAATTCATGAGATCACAATATTATTCACAACATTAAGGACAAAGACCTCAAGATTTCATGTTTGAGTTTTAGAGGAAAAACATCATTTTATATGTCCCACACTATAGGTTAGTAATTAAGTACCTTGGAGTCCTACATGGTCATATTCAAACACAATTGAAGTTTATGATTGATAAAAGAATAGATGAAGGAAGGTAGGAAGATCTATATATCAAGATGGGCATGCAAATGGGGAAACAAAAGAATCACGAAGAGGCACCTCAAAGAAGAGACATGAAATTACAAAGGGGAAACTTTCCCAAGAAGAAATCCAAACAATGTGATGTACATGGATGCATGGAAGAAGGAATCATCGAAAATTATGTCTAGAATATAAAATTCCAAGAAGGTATCCAAGAAAACTACCAAGATAAAAGACATCTTTGATGTGGACAAAAACCTTGTATGTGTTGCATTGCAATAGCCAAGGGAAAGTAGAGAAATGAATTCATTGTTTCAAGTCAATGATCAACTGAAGGATAATAACGTAAATGATCTTTTCAACAATGGTTGTTGGATCTATGATAGAATCAGGGTCCATACAAGCTATCAAACATAGGCCTGATGTAGTCTAGTGTAATGGAATATTTAACATTTAAAAGGAAGGAGGTATCACCTAAGGAACTTATGATAGTTTCCATATGATTCAAGTGCAAAGTATTAATGATAAGGATTGTATAGAAAATGAAATAAGAGGGAATATGAATGGAGACAAACACATAGAAATATTGCAGGGAGCATAATGAGACCCAAATTCCATTAATAAATGAAATAGGAAAAGACTATGAAATGAAAAGTAATACAAACTAGATAGAATGGTGGTAGCTTATCTCGGAAGAGAGAGGTGTTGGCTATGCTCATTCGCAAAAAGAAATTACAAGAGGATGAAAATGTCCTTTTTAACACAATGTAACAGGCCTTAAGAGGAAAAAACACTAAATTCTAAAATACTAACACTAGTAAAACGAAGCATGGAAATGATTGTTGGCCCTAAGGTAACTATTTGATATGTTAACTTCCCGAGGGCACAACATTCACATACAATCTTCATTTAGGGTGCACAATAGCTTGTTAGAAATTTTAATTGAGAAGTACAATTAAACTAGGCCCTTGAATCGCCAAAAAGGATCATTTAGGGCCTCAAAACAATCTCATAAGTTTAGGACATGAAAAACAATAGATAAAAAAACTCCCAAGATTAAGACCTATGTTGAGCTAGTGGAAGAGGTGGATGACCACCAATTTCCACCTAGATCAATCATTTCCTCTTTTGAATAAATGGTCCCCATTCCATCAACTTTCCTCATTAGACGGGGAAAATTTTGTTGAATTTGTCTCCTAGTGAGCCACATTCCTTGGTGAAGAAGTTGTCCTACTTTGACAACCCGATAGAGTTGTATGTTCTATTGGAAGGCGCCCTTTGTCTTGCTGTCCATGACTCGATCCATCGTATCCTGCTCAATTCAATTAGTATTGATTTCTATATGGGCCAAATGCTTAGACACCTCCAAGTTGTCCGATAGTGGTGGAAAATATGGTCAAAGTAGCTCCACATAAAATACTAGGTGGAAACCAAGGAAAGGGAGAATACTTAATTCAAAAGAGTTTTCACCCACAACCTTTGTGAGTTTGTAAGGCCCATATCAAAGTGGTGTAAGATTCCTATGGGGGGCTGTGAGATGCCCTTTCTACAAATGAAACCACATCTTATCACCAACATGAAACTTGTGTGGAACCAAATGTTGGTCATATCGTTGCTTGTACTCGACATTGGATTTCTACAAGATATCATCAACATTTTCTTGGATGTGTTGGATCCTTTCAACAAATTTAGCTGCTCTATTTTCCTCGGTATGAATGTAATATCCCCAATTTTAATCCCCAAAATTTATATAATTGTGTAAATATGAATTAGGATAGTAAGTAGATGTGTTTCGGTGGGATAACCTACATGAATTGATATGGCCAAGGACTGAGCTATGCAAAATGTACATTGAAATAATTAATAAAGATAAACCGTTGCCAGTTGGTTGTAGTATGAGCATGACGAAAAAATTGGGGGGATATGATTCCATAAGAGAGGGGGCTAAAGAGGGGTTCAAGGGTTACCCATTTCTATTAATTGAAGACATTTCGTTCTAATGTTTATTCCCTTAGAATTATCAAAAGAGATATTAAAGTGATGTAAGAGTGGTAGGTAAGAAAGGTCAACTCACCAAATTTCTCACTTCATGGGCTAAGTACAACCACCTTTTCGGGAATATGAGAGTCAACCTTGCATGAGGAGAAAAGGAAATTCAAGTTCATTTTTGGGAAAGTTTTTGCCTGTTGATTTTGGAGAGCAAGAGGGTATCTATGTTCTAAAAAGAGCACTAGTCATGTTGTTCTTGGGGATATCCATTGTTGGGTTGTTTTTATGCTAAATTTGTGGCTTGTGTGCCTATAAAAATGGATTCTTTTCCTTTGTTGACTTTTCTTATTGAGGAAATGACTCAAGAGCCTTGAGAAGACTATTGTGAGCACTCCTACAGAAGATGAGAGTTTCTGGAGTCCCCAGTTGTGAGATTCCTATCCAACCAAGTGCACTAGATCTTGGAAGGAAGTGGGAAGGGCCAAGGGAATGTGTGTAAGAGAAGGGGGATCCCATTACTTGGGTTGTGCTCGTTGATGAGAAGAGAGATGGTGTATTGGAATCTCTTTTCAAGTAGAACCTGGGATTTGGGGTGCTGAATGTGGAGAGTGGAAAACCAAGAGAGTCATACATATTTATGGAATAATAAGCATACCTCAAGGGAGGCATGTTGTTGAGATAATTGAACAACTACTCTTATGGCTGGGAGGAACGCCCCATGTATGCAACCAATCAGTTTAGCTAATTAAAAATAAGTTTTATGTTGTTTTTGTTATGTTGTTTTTCTATGTAAATGATAATTTGAATGTTGTGTGCTTTCTATGTGCTTGAACAATTTCATTCATGGATTTTTAATCATGCTATTAATTTCATGTTTAAGCTAGCATGCTGCTTGATATTGATTTTTATTTGTATGAGAGCAAACACAATTTTGTTTTGTTGGTTCTGGGTATTTTAAAATTTCTATTAGAGCATTGGTTGTAACACTGGGCCTATTCGGGTGTAGTACAACAAAGTAAGAAGTGGACCAGCGTGGTTTTTTGGGTGAATTTCCTTGGGGTGTGGCTCACCCAACTTGATAAATCAGGGTAAAAGTCCCTCAAAATTCAGCTTTGGTTGTGGCTTTTTCATTGCAAGAGTCACTATGGACATGGATGGGTTGAATTTATCTTATAAAAGAGAGTCAAGCATATTCTCTGCGACAACCATGACAGTCGCGAGTTCAAAAAAATTGAAAAATTGGCTAAGTATAGAAATGTTCTCAAAGAAATGATACAATATCTATTGAAAAGGAAAGAAGATCCTTCATCGATATGTGAAGGAATATATTTAAAGGGCGTCGATACATTTCGTATCGGTTAGGAAAGAAGATCCTTCGCCAATACGTCGGTAAAGGAAGACCTTTCAAGGGAAGCGATAAAGTCTGTATTGGCGAGGAAAGAAGATCCTTCATCGAAACATCGATGAAGGAATATATTTTTCTGCCACCGATAAAGAAGTGTGTTAGCAGAAGGAAATATATTTCATTAGAGAGAAGGAAAGATATTTTATCTGTGAGAAGAAAAGATCTTTTATCGATGAAGAAAAATCTTTCCAAGTCATCAAAATGTCGATAAGGAAAGAAAATAAGTCGTCGAGTTCTAGAAAAATTCAAAATGGGTTGGAGCATAGATGTTGAAACATGGAAAAATCCTCTATTCGAGGGTGCGTTTTGGGGATTTCTGAAATCTTCAAAGGAAAATGGGCACCATATCACTTATCCATAAAATTTTATTAATTTGACATGTCATATACTCATCGATTAAAAAAAAAAATTCATGAGGGAATTTTTGCCAGTTTTTCTTCGTTTGGGAGATAGTCGTTTTCTGCAAAAAAATTCTAAGTCTGCAGAAAATGCAAAAGGACAAAAGTGCTAAATATAGATTGATGCAAAAGTTGGATAGATCATCAGATCATCAATTTGAGAGTTTTTAGGTATTCAAAATCATCAATAATATTAGTTCCCGATATTAAAAAAATTCTAGTTCTATCCAGATTTTCTTCTACAGAGGGAAAAAGTTAGCCTATGAGATTTTTTGTACCAATGAAACAAGTGCAAAAAGGGTGAAATTGTTGATTTCGGAGGGCCATATATTTCACCTCAGAAATCAGAATAAGGTATACGTGTATCCATTATAAAGTTAATCCATAGGAAAACATGAAAAAAGGATTTAGTTCTCTAAGGAAGCATCTAGTTGTTTTATAAAGATGTAGTAAAAAGGGCAATTGGGCCGTGTGAGCCATGCAATTGATCAATGTGAAAGTTTTCCAAATAATTTCAATTTTGGAAAACAAATTCTAGATGTGATAGGTATATGAAAAAGGTGATTATTGGTTTAGAAAGAGTGTTGATTCTCATGGTAGTGTCTATGTAGAGGTATAGAGACAAATTTGGGAGAGTAATCACGTGGTAATGGAAAAGATAGTTGATTTTAAATAACATGGTATTGTTGATGAGCAGGGGAACAATCAAGTAGAGAATGTTATGTCAAGAGTCTATTGACACGATGATCAGGCACATTATATTTTGAACCTTACATAGAACATGTTTATGATAAGGTTTTTTATGTCTCCACAAAATCCTTAGGTGTTCCAGGCACTACTTTTCCAATTGTCAAGTATGGCTCAGATGTAATAGAATGTCGACACATGGTTATTCGAAAAGGAACTACAATATGCAAGGAGATTAAAATTCAAGAAAATGCAAGAGCGAAGTTGGGAATTTCTACATATGTGTTGGAATATTTATCAAAAAAAAGTACTAATGGTGTAGGCTATCTACTCTTGAATAAAGACAACTTACAATAAGGGGAAGGGAAAGAAAATGATCTTGTAGATGACACAAGTTATAAATTGGATAGTAAAATTGTGTGAAAGTTGTTATTACTTGTAGGAAAATGACATGGAAGTAGGGAAGATATTTTAGAAGTTGGTTGAGACAATAAAGAGCTAAATGGAAGAGCTTGTAGAAGCTGGATGAGAGAATAAATATCTATAGGGAAGGTAATGAAAACTGGATAAAGGACTTATGAAGAGAAGAGAAAAATTAGTATTTAGCTACTACCAAGTTTGAATGACTTGCAAATACATATAAACACAGATTATCATAGGAAACATAAATCCAATAGGTGAATAATGTCATTGATTGGCATATGAAGGTAAGGTAAGCCTCCATGGCCTTCAAAATAGAGCGAATGATGAAAATAGATCTTGTTGTAGAAGATAAAAATGATCTCATCATAAGGCGAGGTGAGTTGTGAGCCATAGGTTTGGGTAAATAATCTCTAAGGACTGGTCTATGAGGACTTATAAGAATTTCTAGTTATGAATTGGAAATTATGGCTAAAGTATTCAGAAAAATAAATCCACTTATGTTATCAGAGTGCACAATGGAAGAATGGTACATGTACAAGGGATTCAAGGGACATGGTAATAAAGGTTATTCATTGAAATTTCCAATGGAGAAATGTAACATCCAATCAAGAGCAGTTGGTATTGAGTGGACAAGCAGGGTTTCATAGTGAAGTACTCCATGAAGTGAAGAAAAGTGTTCAAAAATTGACAAAGGAAATATTCCATCGGAAGTAGTTTGGTCTTGAATGGACATGACATGGATTCATAAGGAATTATTAAATGAAGTAAAGACTAAACAAATCCAATGGACAACTAGATATAATGGAAATGGATACCATAATGATAATGGTTAAGTTATTCAAGTGTATTGTAGTATCAATATGATGGAATGATATAAAGGAAACCATTCCAATGTGTTGGAATGTTCCAAAAAGGTAACATTGGAACATGATTTCCTAAGTAGAGGAAGTTGCAAATAGGATAGATTGGTTTGAAAGGAAGAATGGTCAAATGGGACTTGGATGGAAATTTTTTAGAGTAGGGAATGATAATTCACAGATGAGAAAAATGACAGTGAACATGGCTACAAGGATCTAGAAGGATTAAAGGACATCTACATGGACTACAAGAAGCCAAAATAGGTATGCACCAATGTACATAATGGAAGTGATGTGTGATGGATATAGTAAAGATATAATTAATGTACATGAGTAGGCATGATGAGAGTAAATTATGGGTGAAAATTGATGTGCATTAGTGCATGTAGGAATGCATGGACATGCATATGGCATGATTATAGACTAAGAATAGTATTTTATTATATATGTGAAATAATGATGTTATGATAATTGAATATGACTAATGATAGGTTATGTGTCCAGGAAAAATAATATAGCATGGTTGAAATGTCAATAGTGTTTCCATTGCATATGATATCCATCCATCTGAACACAAATGAGGATGGTAAGAATGTTGATCAATCAGTTGGTGAAGGTAGCTTACAAGATTATACAAACTACTAGTTAATCATGTAGCATCTAGTAATTTGATAACAAAAATGTAGGTATGCATTTGGTTTCTTATGATGCTTAAATGTTGAAGGGAATTGATGTAAGAATCTCCTTAGTTAAAGCTAGACATTTTAATTGATGAGTAAAGGCATAGGGCCTTGAAGTTTACAAATGTTGTTTAATGCTTGAATGCAATTATATGAAATTTAACTACATATCATGTTATATTGGATATGAGATCATAACCCGGTCAAGTCAGGAGATAGACTCCTTCCATAGAAATGGATGCCAATAGAGATAGCAATGTTTGATACCATGATGTGTTTAGATATGAAAGGGTTATAACATTATAAAAGTGTTCATGGTCTTCCCCTATATAACCGATTTTTGGACTGCAACCTCTTTGTCAACACTAAAGAGAACTAAGGGATTATGTTCCTAGTGTTGTGTAAGTGTTGAAGAGGAAGGTGTCCAAATGGTTGAAAAAGTGATTGGGAAGAGTTTGGATGATGTGTTGAGTCATTGGCTAGACTTTCCAACTCACCATGGTGGAATATATGACATAGACATGTGGTATTTCAGAGTCAATGGAAGGATGCATTATGTAGATGTATCCATGGGTAATGGAACATTGGTTTATTTATTAGTAATGTTTGGTTGCATTACGAAAATATTGGTGTGTTAGATAATGCATATATAGGGAATTATATTCTCATTCCATTTAATATGAATAATATCTAGAAGTGATTTGAGTTTTGATAAGATACAATTATGAGATCATTTCATGAGCTATTGTAAATGGGAAACAAAGGGATAATGTGCATTAATACTAACAATTTGTTTATATGAATGGAAGAATGGTATTGGATATGGAAATGGTGTAAGCCCATATGGAAGAACAAAACCTATTATTGAAAGAGCCAAACATTATGAGAGGGAATCTCATGTTTGGGAGATTTTAAATTCCTTATGAAACATATTTGAATTAATAATTGATATTGTTATGATGATATCTCATGATGACTATATGTGTGAGACAAAAATGAGATGATGGCTATTGAACTTGAAATTTAGGGAAGAATTCTATTGTTAGGGCACTGTAACCCTATGATTTTCATTGGTTGAAAATTTCCAGTAGGAGTCTAGTAGTAAGTTGGCACTCTCCTTGCACAAGAACTCTTTGGAAAATGATGGATTGCTCGAGGGAATATGTAGAAGAGAGGGGATGCCTAAGAGTAGAGGTTGAGTATAGAAAGGAAGAGGAAACTTAATATTTCATATGATATGAAGGATGGAATCATGAGGGTGTGTTGAGAAAGGACAATGCACTGAATTCTTGTCTGTAGCAGCTTGTGAAGCACATGATAGTCATATAGATAATTTTATATTTATGTTAGAAACATATATTTGAATAAATGTTATATTTTAGAATTGAGAGCTCCCACAAATAAGATGATTTTTATATGATAATTGTTATAACCTACATGTCTTCATGATGGTTGTTATAGGAGATGTTGAAGAAAGAAGACATGAGTTGAGAACTTGGAAAGAAGAGTATTAAAAGGAAACATAGAATAAAGAAAAGGGCATGGAACAATTAAAGTCCAATGTACTTGTTGTAGATCAAAAGAAGCAAAGTGGATTTAAATATGCAATGCAAGAGGCACATTTGAAACTATTTGAAGGTTTGGAGATTCCATTATCACAACTAGAGTTTCATGAGCCATAGCCTTGCGAATTCCTATCCAAACTTGTGTTGGAGCCTTGGAGGGAAGTAGTATAGAATAATGGAGTGTAGTGCAGAGAAGGGGGTACATTTCCTTGGGTTGTGCAGGTTGAAAGGAATGAGAACCTATTGGTTGGAATTGTTGATAGAATCGATAAATTGTGAGAGTTGTTGCAGATGGAGTTCCTGGAGCCACATCTCTAATACTTCCTCCCTCGTTTATGTTGGAGCCCTAGAGGGAAGTGGTACAACCTGAGGGACTATAAAGAAGAGAAAGGGTTACACTTTCTTGGGTTGTGCAGACTAAGGGGAATGGGATATTTTTGGTTGGAATTGCTACAAGAATTATGAATTGTGAAAATCACTATATATGGTTTTGGGCCAGAGTGCTTAAATGAATATGTTTTGGGTTGGAATTCCTATGTGATATTAGGTCGAAGATACTATATGTTGAATAAAGTATGGAGAGCCTAACATTGTAATATGTATGTACACTTGTATGGTGTTGTGCACTAATGAAAGTGAAAAAATATGGGGGAGGGGATGTGAAATATGAATTGATATGGCCAAGAGCCGAGCTATGTGAAATATACATTAAAATAATTAATAATGATAAATTGCTAATTGTGTTATGAGCAAGATGATAATGAAGGGGGGATATGATTCCACAAGAGAGGGGGATAAAGAGGGGTTCAAGGGTTACTCATTTATATTAATTGAAGACATTGCATTATAATGCTTATTCCCTTAGAATTGTCAAAATAGATATTAAAGTGTTTTAAGAGTGGTAGGTGGAAAAGGTCAACTCACCAAATTTATGGCAGCACGGTCTGAGTACAAGCACTTTTTGGGAAATGTGAGAGTTAATATTGCATTCAAGAAGAAAAGGAAATTCGAGTTCATTTTTAGGATAGTTTTTACTTGTTAATTTTGGAGAGTAATAAAGGAGATAGGTGCTAAAAAAAGAACATGTCATGTTGTTCCTAAGGAAAACCATTGTTGTCTTGTGTTCATGTTGAATTTTTGGCATGTGTTCCTGTGGAAAATTTTCATGTTGAGGAAATGGCTCAATATCCTTGAGAAGGCTTATTTGAGCACTCCTGGAGAAGTTGAGAGTTCATGGAGTCGTAAAATATGAGATTCCTATCCATATGAGTGCATTGGAGCCTTGGAGGGAAGTGTGAAGGCTTGAGGGACAATGTGGTAGAGAAGTGGGAGGCCATTCCTTGGGTTGTGTTGATTGAGAGGAAGAGATTTGGTGGATTGGAACTATTGTTGGAGTCGAACATGGGATTTTGGGTACTGAATGTAGAGAGGGGACAACCAAGAAGGACAAAACTTCTTGTGGAATCATAGCCTCAATTCAAGGGTGGCCTATTGTTGCGAGAATGTAATAATGGTGCCTATGGATGGGAGGAACATCCATTTTACACAGCGAGACGGTTTATCGAATTAAAAATAACTTTTATGTTATTTATGTTATGTTATTCCACCTTGTACGTGACTAAATGTTGTGTGCTTGAATATTTGCAATCATGGGATTTTAATTATGTTGTTAATTACACCAATAAACTAACATTCTACTTGTTGTTGATTTTTATTTGTATGAGAGCAAGACATGTTTCATTTTGTTGGTTCTGGGTCTTTTACACTGAGCATGAGAGTACTCTTCTTGTGAAGATGAAATCGGTAGAGCTACATCAATGGGGGTCAATGGCTAGAACCCAAAGAAAATCTAAAACGGGTTGTGGCCAATAGAGCTGTGGAGGATATGCTGTAGTTATGTTGAATATATGGAAGGCTCTCATCCCATGTATGTGGAATCTTGAAATTGTACATGTGTAGGATATGCACAATCATCCTATTGGCCACTTTTGTTTGTCCATCTGTTTTGGGGTAAAAGGTGTTGGGTTGCTATATTATTTGTAGTGGAAACTCAGTCAATTGACTGGTTAGTCAAGTAGATCAAATTGATGGTTGTTTGGTATCTGACAGGTGAGTCAACTAGATGTCAAAATGTAGTCGACTGGATGGTCAATAGGGCAACCAAATGGATATCAAATGGATGGTAGTTGACTAGTTAGTAGCCAACTAGTTCAAAGAAAACTAGTTTTTGATTGGTGGTCAAAACCTGTAACAAAATCCTTAGATTCACGGGATCACAACCAATCATCTTCATGGATATGTAACCATTTTGGGCACAACAAATGGGGGTTTTACATGTTGTATATACATGTAAATATAGGATTATGTAATATAGTCAAAGTGTTAGTAAAATTGGAGAGTCGTGAGTTTGTAATGGTCATGAGGATGCAATCCAAATGGATATAAATTTGTTCACGTAATTAAGCAAGGGAGTAGGATGACAGATTTTATCTTAGATGTGGACTAAGTTAAATCATGTAACTCTTTATTAGATGAATGAATGAGATAATGAAGGATAGACATATTCTCAAGCATTGTTGGTTTTCCTGGTTAAGGGTTTTCAGGGTAAATCTATGTGTACTTTGTATGATTTACATTGTTTACTTTTTTTTAGTTACGTATTCTCTCTCTTGTTTGGTTAAGTTCATATACATTTGTTATCATAACAAGGTTGATAATGTCTTTTATTTGAGCATATCTAAATAAGAGGAGATATTGGATTCATGTGGAGGCCTTTGTGGCTGAGGGTTCGACTTGTTCTTGGATCTTTGTGTTATAACCCTAAATTGCACCACACATGCTTACCTGGCATCAGGCCAACTCATATCCCTTCTTTTCCAAAAAACTACTGAACAACTCTTCTAAAAACTCCAATTTTAAAAAGTAAACGCTAGCAGGCCCACTACAGCCCGCGGGCAAACGCTAGCAGGCCCACTACAGCCCGCAGGCAAACGCTAGAAGGCCCACTACAACCCGCGTTTACCTAACAAAACACAAAAACAGGAAAGTTTTCGACGAGACAAAAAGCTATGGGTCAGTTAACTGAAACTCCCGGCCATGCATGGCCGAGAGTTCGTCCAAAACCCTAGCTCCTTCTAGACTATAAAAGAAGGGGTAGGGGTACTATTTGGAGGGAGGAAAAAGATAGCAAAGAAACTCTACCCAATTTCCGAATCCATTTTGTCCCAACCCTTTAGCCTTTCCTCAAGCCTAAGAAGAATTCAAGCAAA
>SNQJ01S0136596.1:13674-24248 GCA_010110895.2 Picea sitchensis
CAATTTACTGTTTCACTGTGAAAACCATTTACTGGTTTCTTTCCCATGGTTTTGAAAACCATGTCTTGGTCACCATCTTTGGTCAATACTTTTAATTTTCTTCTTTTACCTCTGTAAAACCTTTGGATAAAATTGTCCAAGTTTCCTTTCACGTGCATCTTCCCATTTAATTATTTTCCATGGAAATGAACATTAATCTCTTTGATTTGTAAAATGTGAATTTTACCTCTGTAAAACAATTTCACCGCGAGGAAGAATTTTTTTATTGGAAATTCCATAATTTTTATTGAAATTCATTCCTGGAAAATATGCTGTACATAAACTATATGATAAATGGTGCATTTATTATATCAAGCTTGGGATGGAGTGGTTTAATTCAAACTACTTTTCTCCCTGATATTCACTAAGTAAAAACACATGTCCACAACAAAAAACCACGGTATTTTCCCTAACCCACCTTCACATAATTAACTTCTGCGTTAATTCTATGCTCGATATGTATGTGCGCCCTCCATCCACTCTTTGACTTTTTCATATTATAAATCGATATTTGTTCCCATTATTTGACGTGCCGTAAATTAAATATTGGATCAAATACTAATATAAATATTTGAATATAAAAATATTTATATTAATAATAATAAACCCTTTTTATATTTTCTAAGGATTTTGGGCATATGAGGCTTAACACATGACTTTGCGGATAGGATAAGGGTGCTTAATTAAAGGAATATTTTTTATTTTCAACAGGAATATGAAAATAAGGGTAAACATGAATGAAGTGATGGAAATAAGGGATTTAGATAAGCATTAAGGCTAGGTATAGGTTTGGGATATTTGCCAAATTTTTGACTCATGGCGGGCATGATTATTTTGGATGATCAATTGAGTGAATGATTTAGGTGATGGGAGCTTGATGGAGTTGGTGGAAAATTCTTAAAATCTGAGTGGAAAGATAACACAAGCACAAGATGCTTCGAGAAAAATTAATGCAAATTAGCAGGTGATAACATAGGCTCCAACTGGGGATGCTATCCTCTTTATGAGGTAGCAAAGAACTCATAGACCCGATGCCTGATCCATTGGGCTGCTCCCAAAACATGTGTGTGTACCCTTCTCCGACCTGTCATTAGTGTTTGCTGAAAACCAAACTCTGCACACTGCTCTCAACTGGATACTGAACACTGAATACACCGCTAAAATCTGACTGCACACACTACTGGAAATCCAAACTGAAAAATGCTTGACCATCAAGCTTATTCACACACTCATACCTACCCTAACTGCTGAAATGAGTTGCCAATCAAGTGAAATCATGATGGCAATGCAACCATGACACCATTTTATCCACTATTTGTTTTCTTTGCACAAGCTTGCTCCAAATCCTACTTACTGATAATTCATTCAAAAATTCGTCCATAAATCCAAATCTCAAAAAATTAAAAACATTTGGATTGTTCACTGCCTCCAACAAAATTGCAAATGGATCCTCTAAAATATGCAAAAAAGAACAATCATGTTTCACCCCTTCCACTGCATTCTTGTTTTAAAGTGATTTACCTTGTTGATTTCTGCTAAGAGGCTGAAAAATATGTTGAGACTGCTAGAAATAACAATCTTCTGAATCAAAAGACAGTGTTGGATGAAATGAAACCCCTGGTGGAAAGAAATCCGTATCTGACACAGACGTTGATTGACCATCATCTTTACTTTCAAGCTGGTAGTTGAGCACAGGCTGCAAATGTGAACTGAAATAACCTTCCATGCAATGAAAAACATGGTCATTAAATGTATGAGAAGGTTGTTGGTCTTCCTCACTGATAACAATTTTCTCATGTAAAACAATGCCACTATGAATGCAGTCAAACTTCATTGCTTCCTATGATATCTCATGATTTGCTTTCAATAATTCAAAGAAGGAAAAACATAATAGAAGATAGTTTTCATTTGCAAGTCCACTGCTCTCTTCATATTCAACATCATGCCTGGAGGATTTTTGATTTGAAACAATATAAACATTATGTTTCAACAATTTGAAAGAAGAAAAACACAATGGTAAGGTTCTTTCACCTGATTCAAAACCTTCTTTGTTTTCTTCACTGCTGTCATATGCACATTTTTCAATTTCTTTGAATTGTTGAACACACTCATTTTCAGATTCATCTTCGACCAACGACTGCAATTTTGTACGGACAAGACCTTCTACATAAAAAGTAACAAGGTCATCAAACACATGAGAAGATTGTTGCAATTTTGTGTCAATTTGTTCTAGTGAATCAATGTGATTTGGCATCAGCACACATTCCTTTTCTTCAATGATGATCTTAGAATTTTCTTTCAACAATTTTTATGAAGAAAAGCATAAAGGTAAGGAATTTCCTTTAGCTGATTTAGTACTTTCTTCTTTGTAACTATGATATGTAGGCTGATTTCTTTCATTACACTGCTGAAAATGAACATTTTCTGATAGAGAACATGCAATTGGTTGTTCTAGGAAGTCAACCTCATGATCATCATCATATTCATCATATATAGGCAAATCAACAATATATGCAATGTCATCCAACAAGAACAAACTTGGAACATCAACCTGCTCTTCAACAGTCTAATTTGCAAATTCATCTTCTTGACTGTCTACAAATGAATACATAAAACAATTACCCCCCTACTTATCATGGGATGGATCAAAATCTAAATCAACACCTCCTCTTTGAACAAGTGGAATATAATTTTTTGCAAAATCATTAGCATTGGAAACTTCAAGAGGACCTATGATATTGTCAATTCTATGCTCAAGATTCCAATCAACTATTTTCTATTCCTATTCACTTTCATGTTCTTGAGCATTCAACCCCTCATTTTGAATCTGTTTACATGCTTGGATGTTGTGTTGAATGTCCTGAGCATCATTACACATTTGTTGTAAGGACTTAGGTATTCTTTCCATCAGGAGGAAAGACAAATCTGGATGAAGAGTAGTTGCATAATGAAGCATGGCAACAACTTTAATGGGTTGAATTTCTTTGGACAAATTGTAATAGATACTAGAAAAACTTCTATTGAATATAGAAATAGTTTCATTGCTCTGCTTTTTTAAGGCATATAACTCTATAAGCTGTAGATCCAAATATTTATTCCTGCCCCAAAACTTTAAAAAGACATCCTTCAATTTCTCCCATGAGATAATTATCTCTGGCTACAAATGTTTAAACCAGTCTTTGGTGTCTCCTTTCAAGGATTGAGAGAAGGCCCTCATACAAACATCATCATGGTAAATCTCAAACAAATCTATAAAATTCTCAAACCCTTGGATGTGTTTTTCAGCTGAGATGGCATCAGGTTCCCCATCAAACATAGGTAGGTACTCATAGTGTTTTGGAGGAAAATGATGAAGGATGTGGGGTAACTTTAAGGGTCTATATATATGATAAGTCTTGGAGGGTGTTGGATCAAGTGCAGGAGGTGAAATATCAACCCTGGTTTCATGAGGCTCATCAACTTGGTTATGGTCATCACATGGCCCAGATGGATTTTTTTATTATCAAAATCAGTGATACAGTGAGGATATTCATGTACAACTTTAAGAGGAGGTTATACAATTGCAATATTATCATGATCATCATTAGAATACAATAGGTAAAGAATTTTGTTTTTGACATGTTCAAGGAAGGACCAGAGGCAAATTATAACAAACAATAAAATGCCTTGGAAATAATCCATTTTTAAGTACTTGTTTTCTTCCATAATGTCTTTTCATACCTCTGTCAAGGGATATCCTCTTCCAGTGGAGTCTCTGAATTACATTTGAATCTTGAGTGGATTCACCAATAATGTTTTGGAAGTTGGATTCTGCATTGAGAGTTGAGTCGCCATTGAAAATTTAAATTTCTGTATTCTTCTACTAGTGGAATCACCTTCAAACTAATTTTTGATGTGTAGAGTCGCTGGAGCAGGGATACAACCAATATGTGCCTAAGTATTTGTTGCTCTCAGAACTTAAAACTCAAGCATGTTGTTCTTTCCCAGGGAAAATTTTTCAATTTCGTCATCGACAATGGCGCCATAATGTTAACACTCTGTAAATTTTGTTCGGATGATAGACAAACAACATAGGTAACTGTTTCAACCTACTTTATAGCAGGGCACTAGCCTGCTCAACTCAGAGAGGTCTCTCTCTTGTCACTTGATGTTTCTTTGATAATCAATGGCTAGATTTAGTTTGTTTTGGGGGGTTTTATAAAATTTGCTGGCCAAGAAGAGGAGGGACACTTAGGGCTATGGAGTCAAAATTCTGAAATTGAATGGAAACCTTGACTGGCCTGTAGAAATATCCAAAGGATAAAGGCTAAATGAGGCAATGAATATGAGTTGTAAATTGAAATTTGCAGAGTGTAAGAGGAAAGGGGAAAAACAAGTAACTGCATCAGAGCGTTATGAAAATGAATTCTGAATTATCTAGAAAGAAACACACATAATTTAAATTGCTTTAGCCGAGAGCATCAAGAGATGAATTATGGGATTTTAACTATCCAATTCAAACAGAAGACAATGTAAATGGAATTAAAGAACACATGAAATACATACAATAAAGGAAAACAAAACTCATATCACCACCATTAGAATCTTTTCATAGAGACTTCAAAATCTTCTGCAAATGTATTCAATTCATCTCCAAAAATTTACAATTTAGTTCAGAACAACCGGAATTTATGCCCTTGCACTTCTGCCCACACTTAATACACTCAGAACCTCTAATACTTATACAATTCAAGTTCCTTTAGTGTGCAACCGATTACAATAACTGAAATGAAACGTTATGTTAAGAACCAAATATCAATATAGCATAGAAAAACCTCAGAATAAGTACTCAATGCCTTGAAAAATAAATAATTTTGGATAATAAGCCTCTTCAAGGGGGCAAACTCCTTTTAACCCACATAAATGTTCAAGTACAAGATGATTCCAAATGAAAATGTCTCTTTGGTATATATAGGAGACTAGGAGTTATAATTACAACTAATGGAATAAAGCCAACATAAATAAAATAACATTACTAATGTAATATGCCCTAATTAAGGGGTAATGAGCCAATATTAGGGCTTAACATGCCCCTCCCCTTGAGACAAGTGTTGTCCACAACACTTGAGTAACTCTGGATGCTTCTGTATAAAAGCCTCATCTTCCCAAGTGGAATCTTCAACCAATAGTTTCCTCCATTTAATGAGATACTCTGAAATGGATCTATTCCTCAGCTGGCGAATTCTTGTGTCAATGATGGCTTCGGGCTCCAATATGATTTTTCCTTCCTTATCAATTCTTTGTACACGATGGCTTCAGTTTCCAACATGATTTTTCCTTCCTTATCAAGTTCTAGAAATATAGTTTGAACCGATCTTGTCGCCTATAACCTTCTTTAAGCACATGGAAAACTGGAAAACTCCGGGTGTACTTGTGAATATGTAGGCAACTCCAATTTTGTATGCCATAGTACCAATCTTTTGCAACACCTTTTATAAGGGGCCATAGTATTTTGATGATAATTTATTATCCTTCTGGCTTGCTTGAGGGACATCTCTGCTTTGTATGGTTGTAGTCTTAAAAACCCAATCTCCTACTTCAAAACTTCTTTCACTATGATGTTGATCCGCTTATTGTTTCATCATGCGCCATGGTTAGGGTTGGTTGTCCTTAATATTTGAAGAACTTGTTGTTGATGCTCCCATGTGATCTTCACTTTGAACCTTAGATTTTTCTTTTAGAGAAGAAGTGATGGAAGTTGAGGTGGTATCCATAGAGTGCCATAAATGGTGTCATTTTTGTTGCAAGATGAAAGGAAGTGTTATTCACCATTCTTCCAAGGGTAACGATTGAACCATTGTGTTTGCTTATCAGAGACAAAGAAACTAAGATAGCCTTCCATACATTTGTTCACTATCTTGGTTTGTCCATCGATTGAGGATGATAGGATGAGCTATGAGCTAATTGAGTACCCAAACATAAAAATAATTGGCCCAAAAATGTCCAAAGAAGATGGGATCTCTATCAATCACAATAATCTTGGGCTTCCATGTATCTTTCGAACTATATCCATGAATGCGGTGGCAACCTGACTATATCTTGAAGGATGAGAGAGTGCACAAAGTAAAATGCATTTCATCATTCCATCAACAATCACCATGATGCCACTCTTTCCTTCAAACTTTGTAACCATGTGATGAAATCCATGGAAACCTCCTCCCCAACGCTGACTTGGGATGGCTAATGGTTGTAAAA
The DNA here is from genome assembly GCA_010110895.2 of Picea sitchensis. Classification (NCBI taxonomy): domain Eukaryota; kingdom Viridiplantae; phylum Streptophyta; class Pinopsida; order Pinales; family Pinaceae; genus Picea; species Picea sitchensis. The sequence goes on from SNQJ01S0136596.1 coordinate 19,948, forward strand.
AGACCTAGAGTCTTAATTGTTTCCACCTATTTTGTTGGCAAACCAAACATTCTACCACAAACCTTTAAACATCAGCTTTAAGGCCAATTTAAAAAGTCCCTTCACTCTATGGTGGTTTTCAAAATCCCGAAAGTGCCTCCCACCGAGAGGTGCAATTCCAATAGTACCTTTGTTTGAGTTGGGAGTTCTACATAAATATAAGTGATCTTTGTACCATAGTGAATTATTTTTCCATGTAAATGTGTATCCGATGCACTGGAATCCCTGCCACAGAACCTTTTGAATGAGAGTCCACACTTTTTCTCAGCTATTCTTCCATTCATCCCTTGATTCTCTATTATCCAATCGGATTGGATGATCGAGATAGTACAGAGAAAGGCCTCAACATATTCATCCTTTCTTGAGAGTGCATCCGCCACAACATTTTGCTTCCCCTTTATAGACAATTTCAAAATCATAACCCAATATCTTGGTTACCCATTTGTTGTGTTCTTTTGAAGATAGTCTTGTTCCAAGAAGTATTAAGACTAACATGATCTGTTTTAACCTTGAAATGCCTACCCATTAGGTAAGGACACCATTTCTTCAAAGGCATGTAGTATTACATCATTTCCTCTCTCATAAATGGGTTTGTGTAAGTCCCTTTCCCTTGAGTGGTCAACTTTCTGCTAGGGGCCTCCCTTCTTGCATTAGGACAACACCACCCATTTCGAGGCATCACATTACAAAATAAAAGTTTTTGTGAAGTCTAGAGCATATGAGCGTAACATCACCTCTTTAAGTTGTTCAAAATTTTAGTCACTGGAGTCCTTGCAAATGCATCCTTCTTAGTTAGTGCCGCTAAAGGTGTTTCTATTCTTCCATAGTGACTAACAAACTTGGGGTAGTAACCTACAAAACCCAAAAATACTCTAAGATTCTTCAATGTTTTGGGAATCGCCAACCATGGCCTTTACCATTGTTAGGGTCTACCTTGAAATCTTCATGAGATATAATATGACTCAAATACTCTACCTCCTTCACCCAAAGAAACATTTGGATGGTTTCCATATAGTTGTTGCTCCTTAAGTAGTTGTGGTAATCTGTCAACATTTCAACATGATCCTCCCAAGACTTTGCTATAGATTAGTATATCATCAAAAAATACCAACACAAATTTTCAAGGAAGGGCTGAAAATGGAATTCATCAACCCTTGGAATGGAAGGTGCATTTGTAAGGCCAAAAGGCATGACCAAAAATTCATAATGGTCTTCACGCTTTAGAATGTTATGGATATATCTTCGCCCTTCCATTCTAATCAATACCCCTCAACTAAGATCCAATTTTGTGAAATAGATCGCTCCATGTAGTTCATCTAACACCATCAATGATGGAATGAAACTTATCTTTAATAGTGATCTTGTTGAGCTCTCTATAATATGGACACATAATATAGAACTATCTTTTCTGAATTAATAACACCGGTGCGTAGAGTAAGAAATTTGGCTAGGTCTAATAATGTTAGCCTCTAACATTTTTTCAACCATCTCACCAATTTCACTCTTTCCTCAGGGCATAAGGGTATCTATATGGCCCGATGTTAGGAGTGAACACCCCTGTGAATTAGGTGACTTCATGATCATGATTTCTCGAGTGGGTGGAAAATTTGGGAATATCTCAAATACTTTGAAATGCTTATCACTCTGAGATCTCGAATAGATGGCTTAGATGTTTGAACATCTAGTGAGCACAGCTGTGCACAACGCCTTGATGCCCATTTCCTTTAAACACCTTTCATGCCATTGTTATCACCACCGGTTTCAGGATACCTCTTAACTCAATTTCTTTTCCTTCCAATGAAAATTTCATGAAAAGTTCTTGAAAATTAAAAAACCATTGTTCCTAATGATTGTAAGCATTGATTCTAGTACAACATCCACACCACCCATGGGTATAGAAATCATTGGACTATTCATTACATATTCCCCATAGTAAGATTGATCTTATTGCATTTTCCTGAGTAATTGATAGTTCCTCCATCCCAATCATTACTTGAAACTCGTGTTGGATATACAGCAATTGAGAGCTTTGGCTAATTTATAGTGAAATGAAATTATGAGTACTACCGTAATCACTAGGACTATTACCTTTTTCTTTTGATGTATCCTTTGATCTTGAGGGTTTGAGGATTGCTAATTCCAACCAATGCATTACACGATATCGTGGAGCCTAATTCCTTCGCATCGAAATTGTTTCTACTGCCATCTTGAGATGGTTCTTGTTCTTGTTCTTTCTTCCCTCTTCACAATCTATGTAGAATAATTTCTTCTCACAAATTCTATGTCCTTACTGTATTCTGTGGCCACAATTAAAGCATAAACCTTTGCTTTTCTTTCCACTTGAGGTGTCAACCTTGTAGGTTGAGGTGTTTTAGAAGAAGGAGCATTGTTCTCTATAGATGTTGGGGATTGGTCCTTCTAATAGCCATAGCGCCATATTTTTACTTTCAACATTTCTTGCCACCTTAAATGGATTCTCCAATGATTTTGGTTCCCAAAGGAGAACCTCATGTTGAATGTTATCCTTTAAAGTTCATATGAATACATCAATCAAGTGCTTCCATTGAATATCCATTACCTTTTATATTCAATCTTTGGAAGTTCTCAATGTGCCTCGAACCTAACCTTTTGCTTGTATTTTATCAATTGGCTAAAGAAGGTATTGCCCTTGTATCCTCATAGTGATCTATCATTTATTTCCTCACAGGAAATTGTCCAGCCAAGGACGAAAGGATTGTAAGAACAAAGTCATCGATACCATGTACAAATTGATTGGGTTCTAAATATAAAGAAGAAATTGCTACCTTTTGTGTGTATGTGGTACATTATGTAGATCAAATAATTGCTCCATCCCTAAGTATCCATGGGATTGGGTCCTGCCATCAAACTTCCTCATATCATTCTTAGGAACGTGGTTGGTCTTCAACCCAAAGTTGGAGTTTCTCCATTCTTGATTCACCTTCCTTGTGTCCTCATCATGAATTTCATGGGATGCATTTTCACTTTCAAGTGTCTTCTCTGTTACAAATTTTTTCAATACTTCCATGATCTCCTCTTTTAAACCATCCATTTTTGCCTCCAACTTAGCTTCCATCTCTTGTAGTTCATCTTTTGATACTATCTTCTTTTGTAAATCATTTATGCCCCTACGCATTTATTCACCTTTATCAAGATTCCAAGTAGGATTGTTTGGAGGCTTGTTTGGTGTAGAAGTTCCCTTTTTGGGTGGCATGTTGGCCAAGTATCACTTTTGAACCTTCATTTTGAGGTGGTTCTGCTAGAAAATATTTCTTCTGTTGTATCTCCCAAGTTTTGGCCCTTCTGAGTATGAAAATTTATTTTATGCAGTTTTCTGATATTTATTCTCTACAATGCCACATGTCTGATCAAAATTGGATGTGCCAAGTGGAATTTAAGGTAACTTCTCCACAGCTTGTTGATTTTTGGCCTTTCCAGGAGATCTCACTTGTATAGCGTTCCCCACACAAAATAATTGATATAAAATTTTGAAACTTGTAACATAAATACTATAGACTGTCCACTATCCAATGAAACTAGTGTCACTCAATTTGGATACTCTAGGAAGAAGTTATGATTGTTTTTCCTGGAACACCTTCTTGAGACTAGTCAATAGGACTAGTCAGATACCCTATCTTCCACAGGGTGTATCTACAAATGTAAGATGGCATAGAAGCTGAAATTTTTACCATGGATACCTTACTAAGTTTTGTGAATAGCCTCTGGAGTTCAGGGTTTGAAACATTACATAAAATTTTTTATAGTGAAAATTCTGCAATGACTTAGTTTAGGATGATTCCATAACCCTATATTGCACAAGATGTATTTCCGAAAGTATAAGGCCTCAGGAAATGAAATTTTAACCCAACGTACCTTGATCCATCTACTAAATATCCTCCAAGCCATGAATTCTGAAACATTGTAGAATAAAATTTATAACAAAAATTCCAAGGTGTCTCAGATGTAGTAGCGAAACCCCAAGACCTTGAGCTCTGATACCATATGTTAAGAACCAAATATCAATATAGCATAGAAAAACATGAGAATAAGTACTCAATGCCTTGAAAAAGAGATAATTTTGGATAATAATCCTCTTCGAGGGGGCAACCTCCTTTTACTCCATATAAATGTTCAAGTACAAGATGATTCCAGATGAAAATGTCTTCTTGGTATATATAGGAGACTAGGAGGTATAATTACAACTAATGGAATAAATCTGACATAAATAAAATAACATTACTAAT
>SNQJ01S0136596.1:30727-50857 GCA_010110895.2 Picea sitchensis
AAAAGTCAATAACATGCAAAATGCAGCGGGTGAAAAAACCTAACCTATATGCAAATGTTGAAAAAATGACTTTTACCATGGGATGATATAAGTGTAACCCATCTCAAGAAAACACCAAACTAAAAGAACAAGTTCATAAAAAAGACCCAAAGTTATCTCAAAAGAGAACTTAAGTAGATTCCAAGTCAAGAAAGGGGAAAAAAGGTACCAAATTAGGGCAAAAAAAAGGACAAAAAAATCTATAAATAGAGGTGGACAACTCATTTTAACCATTGCAATTTGGAAAATAACCAAAAAGGTAAAAAACCCTCTTCCTCAAAACGTGAATTCAAGGAGCTACAGTGGACGAAAGATCCTCACACTTGGACCAAGTAAGTACACATAACCTTTACTTTCCTTTTCATGCATCCTTTTATGATCAATTTAATGTTTGGAAGGCGCACACGCTTATAAAAGGGTCGGGCCCACGTGTACGCGGGCTGACCACACCCAACTCATCTATGTACGCAGGCTAAGTAACACTTAGCCCGCGTACATACGCAACTATATTAAAGGAAGCCCACATACACCTCTTTGAATGCTCAAAAAAAGTAACAAGAAGGGATAAAACTCCAACTTTTTTGCAACAAGATGTATGTGCATTGGCGAGAAAGGGAACATGAGGAATTAGATGTCTTGGTAGAGGAGGATCTCGGGGCCATTGCTATGCTCAAAAAGTGTGGTATGTGTTGAAATATTGTAACTGCAAAGAGTATTCTATATATTATTGATGTATTATTCATTAGATCAATCCCCTTTTGTGGATTGATCGTGTCGGGCATTATAAATGACCAAATCCCCTTTTGCGGATTGGTCAAACCCTAATTGTAATATGAAAAATGAGAATTCACCCCCCAGAATAAATTAAAATGGTTCTAACCACCTAGAAAGAGAAGTTGGCCCTGCCAGTGAAAATGCACTTCGTTTCAACACCTGCCAGATTGTATAAATAAAGGAGGCCGACGCCTCATTTGTTCACTCACTCATTTGATGATCCAGAGCGCAAGTTTGGAACTATAGTTGGAGAAGAAGGAAGAGAGAGAGGCACATTACTTGGGAGAGGAATTTCTGTAGTGTTTGGTTTATTCTCTTGGCATTATATATCTATATTAAGGAAGTTTTTGCTATGTTTTCTACCCCATGAGGGTTTCCTAGGATAAATGATGTGTCTCTTGTGATTGTGTTTCTCTCAGTGATCCTATCTATGCTATGGTTATCTAGTAAATTAAAAATAAATCTAATAATATCTTAAACTCTAACATGGTATCAGAGCTAAGATGAAGAGAGCATCTTTCACAAGAAAAGGAAAAGCGTCACTATTGCCATACAATAAAATTAGGGATTTTTATTGAAGAGGAATTTCAGCCCAAAAGCCATCTAGAAAAGTGCAACGTAGCTCAAGGAACTCTTTGGCATATTCAAAGCACCTTTTCAGTGGATAAAACTCTCGAAAAGTGAAACCCTAGTTTTCACCAGTACCAGAAGTACCAAAAAACCAGAAGTACCAGGAAACTAGAAGTATTAGAAAACCAGAAGTACCAGAAAACCAGAAGCACTAGTCCAGAAATCCACTGGTCAAGTTTGAAGGGGTAAAATTTGGATTTTCTGAAATCCAACCACACCAAGCTACTCGCCTCATCCAAGCACACCTCCTGGTAAGTTCAAAATTCAATTCTGATCATTTTCATTTTTTGGTCATTTTCCCAGCTCCAGGTAAAAGAAGTCTACAAGCACTAAGCTTGTTGACAAGCTAGAAGGTATGGAAAACTTTTGTGCCTAGAAGTATAGGATTGGACTCATTATTGAAGAGAATGACATAGAAATATTCATTAAAGAAGATGTACAAGAACCCGTCGATGCTACAGATAAAGCAAAATACCAAAAGGAAACAATCAGGGCCAAAAGAATCATTGCAGCATCTATCAAAGACCACCCGATTCCTCAAATGTCTTGAAAGAAGACTCCAAAATAAATGTTTGATTCCCTAACCAAATTATATGAAGGAAAATAAATGTTTGATTCCCTAACCTAACTGCTGCAAAACATGTGATGAGGTACCTTAAGGGTACATTAGATTGTGGTCTCAGTTATGATGGAGACCATGAATTCAGACTGAGTAGTTATACTGATTCATATTGGGATGGAAGTGTCTCTGACAGGAAGAGAACTTCAGGATGTTGTTTCAGTCTGGGGTCAGCTATGATCTCATGGCAGAGTAGGAAGTAATCAAGCATTGCTCTCAACACGATAGAAGCAGAATACATTGCTGCATGTTCTGCCAGTTGTGAAGCCATATGGTTTCAGAAGTTGTTGATAGGTCTATTCGATCTAGAGATGGAAGTAACCCTGATCCTATGTGATAAACAGAGGTGCTTAAAGATGACAGAGAACCCTGTGTTCCATGACAAGTCAAAACACATAGAGATCCGATGTCATTACATTCATGATATGGTGCAGAGAGGAGCCATAAAGCTCTAGTATGTTACAACATATGAACATGTTGTTGATGTGTTGACCAAACCTATATCTCATGTAAAGTTTGAGCACTTTCGAGATAAGCTTTTTGTAGTCCATAAGAATCTCCCTTGAAAGGGGGAGTAGTGTTGTGATGCCACCCCCATGATGATGATGTGCCAACCTAGTGCTATGATGCTAGCCTCATGTTGATGATGTGCCAACCTCGTGCTGTGATGATGTGCTAGCCTCATGCTGTGATCATTTTCCAGCCTCGTGCTGTGATGATGTGCCAACCTTGTGCTGTGATGATGTGTTTCCAGACTCGTGCTGTGATGATGTACCATCCTAGTGCTATTATGATGTGCCAGCCTCGTGTTGTGATGATGTGTTTCCAACCTCATGTTGTGATGATGTGCCATCCTTGTGTTGTGATGATGTGCCAACTTCATGCTGTGATGATGTGTTTCCAACCTCTCACTGTGATGATGTGTTTCTAGCCTCGTGCTGTGATGCCAACTTTGTGCTGACGATGATGTGTTTCTAGCCTCATGTTGTGATGCCAACTTCGTGCTGATGATGACGTGTTTCCAGTCTCGTACTGTGATGCCAGCTCTGTGCTGATGATATTGTGTAGCCAGCTTCATGCTATGACGCCAACCTCGTGCTGGAGACTCTCATCCTAGTGTTGATGTTGATGATGCTCCAACTTTCGTGTTGTGTTGTTGTTGCTATTAATGATGAGAAAAAATTCTGATGATTTATAGATATGCCAGTCAATGTTCCAAGATGCTGTTGATGATTGTTGGCACAAGGGTAGACCCAGGGTTCAACTCCAAGAGTGCACCAACAAGCCCAAACTATTGGCCCTTTTGGCAACACTTGGGAAGCAGATGCAGTCTCACCTGAAGTAGCTATGAGGGGGTTGCAGGACAGAGATGTCTACAACCAAGGGAAATATCAAGTGGATCTAATACAAAAAATGATAATATGCATAAAACACTTATCAACTTAGATCTATTCTTCACATCTTCTTATCATATCTAAAACAATAATTCAATCATAATATATCAATGACGGAGATAAAATACCAATCACACACAACACAAAATATACGTGGTTCACCCTCTCTCTAGGGCTACATCCACATAACTATGCTATAATATATTAAGGTAAATCATACAGTTCTTTTCTGTGCTCTTAGATAGTAGATCTTCTCTCTTCTCCTCTCTTTCTTTCCCCTCCCTACGCACCCAGTTGCAGGGTTGATCTTCTCTCTTCTCCTCTCTTTCTTTCCCCTCCCTACGCACCCAGTTGCAGGGTTGATCTTCACACCCAACTAAATATCTTACAATACCAGAAGGCTCTCGTACTCAACACTTCTTTCTCACACACTACTTCTTGCTCGATCACACAATGACAAGACAACAACAATAATCATAACACCACCCCATCCTAGGTCCTTTAGACCTCTATTTATACATTACAATAGTTCACTTACATCCTTAGGCCGAAGCCTAGGTGTCCAAAACCCTAGATATCAAAACCCTAGGTCAACTTGACCCGTATTTTCAAGGATTTGCAAACCTATCTTTCCTTTCTTCTCTCGCGGTGCTCCAAAGCATCCAACAATGGATTTTTCAACTTACTGATTTGTCCACGATCCTTCTTTCTTGCTTACCTGTCATCCCCGATCTCTTTGTTCAATGGTTTACTTCGCTCTATCTTTTCTTCTCTTTTGCTCACTTCGACCTAGTAACAATCACTGTGTCTTTCGCGAAGTTCGCATTCCCCTTTTCTTCCTTGATCTTTGCTTGCTTCCATAACCAAGGGCCACCAATGATGTTGCCCTCTCTCTCACCTGATGTTGTTGTAGAATACCCTTCTTGTTAAGGGGGGGTGTTGAAATATTGTAACTGCAAAGAGTATTCTATTTATTATTGATGTATTATTCATTAGATCAATCCCCTTTTGTGGATTGATCATGTTGGGAATTATAAATGACCAAATTCCCTTTTGCGGATTGGTCAAACCCTAATTGTAATATGAAAAATGAGAAGTCGACCCCCATAATAAATTAAAGTGGTTCTAACCACCCAGAAAGAGAAGTTGACCCTGCCATTGAAAAGACACTTCGTTTCAACACCTGCCAGATTGTATAAATAAAGGAGGCTAACGCCTCATTTGTTCACTCACTCATTTGATGATCTAGAGAGCAATTTTGGAGCTACAATTGGAGAAGAAGGAAGAGAGAGAGGCACATTACTTGGGAGAGGACTTTCTGTAGTGTTTGGTTTATTCTCTTGGCATTGTATTGACTATATATATTAAGGAAGTTTTTGCTGGTTTTTCTCCCCCATGAGGTTTTCCCAGGATAAATGATGTGTCTCTTGTGATTGTGTTTCTCTTAGTGATCCTATCTATGATATGGTTATCTAGTAAATTAAAAAGAAACCTACTAATAGCTTAAAATCTAACAATATGTGGAAGTTTTTCCAGTGTTTATTCATGAGGGCACAACCTAGATCGTTGAACCACTTGATAGAGTATTGGCATCTTGATGTAGAGGTGTTCATGCTAGAGGGTAAATCACTGACTCCAACGATAGAGGATGTATACTTTTTGACCGACCTCTCTAGGAGGGGGGAATCGGTCAATCTTAGTACCTTTTCTCCATGGCCATACAACATAGATGATTACATCGGGATGTACTGTGAGGATGGTACTGAGAAAGTAGGATCTCAGGTACCGATACACAAGATCACTAGCCTCCATATTCAAATTGTGCTACTCATGATTGGGTAGATCACAATATCCACAACACTTCATCATGCCTCTCATGCATAGATGCATTGTGTAGCTCAATGCTTGGATGTTTCTATTTTTGACTGGAGCACTACCATGCTTACTTGCATGAAGAAACAACTCATTGACTGTCGCAGAAGAACGAACAAGAACTTTGGGTGTTAGAACTGTATTGTGTACTTTCTTATTTGAGAGAGTGCCTAGTCTGAGCCTAGGGGAGATAGTACGGGGGCATATTTCCTCCTTTTCGACATTGTGCAGGTGAGAAGCTTTGTTTCCTAGAAAGGGTGGAGGTAGAGTCCATGAGACTTTTGATGATGAATTTTTTTATTGGTGGGCCCGTCAGACTCATGTTATTGAGGACTATCAATATGAAGGGATCAACTTGCCGATGGACCCTTTTTATGTTAATGTCAAAGTACTAACTCAAAGATATGTTATATACATATGTGGGACTAGTGCAACCGACTAACTTCGCTAGGACTAGACATCGTCCTCGACCAGAGGCCGGACCAGCAGGAGCAGGAGGACCAACAACTGTAGGAGGACCCCCAGTCAGAGAGGCTGATAGAGTACCGTGATGCGTAGAGAGGAACTTAACAACCCTCACTCATACAGTTCCGATGGCTGAGATCGAGGACCTTCCCCTGGCTATGAAACCACATGTAGTAGGGGTGCCTAAGACTTGGGTCCAGTTATTCCGGCTTCTTGCGAACACCGTGGTTCATTATAGCAGGGCCAATAGGCCTAGACCATAGTTAGGATTGGACCACACATGTGCCGAGGGAAATTTTTGTACTCTGTATTGAGGGATTAAGCCTATCGATGTATACCGACTCTATTTGAGGCCTTATGGCCCACTTTGTACTCATGACACTATTTTTTGGGATATATTATATATACATATTTTTTGTCTTATGGATAAAAATTTATGTACAAATGTATTTACATGTGTATGTGTGTGTTTTACTTTTTATGTGTGAGCAACATGCCAATCTAATACTTGATTAGCCAATGTATCAGTTAGTTGATTAGATCTCCTAGGAACATGAATATAAGTAATATAATCAAAATAACATTCTAAGAGATGTATCCTAAGGAATCATTGGTGAAGGGTGGGATCGTAAACACAATATACCCCATTCAACTGAGACATGACCAATTGAGCATGTAGATAAACCTGAAGGTGAGAAATAACATGTGACAAGGCATCACGTAGTAATTCTATTACTGCACTGTACTCGACAAAATTATTGGTTGCTTCTCCTAGAAAAATACCTCCAGAAGACATCAACTGACCAAAGGGTGTAAAAAGCACCCAAGCCATGGAAGCAATCCTCCGAGTGTGTTGGCTAACAACATCTACGAACCAAACATACTCTTCAGATTCACTTGACATCTGCCACAGTGAAAATAAAAAATAATGTCTACACATCCATAAAACAAAAAGACAAGAATGTATAAAAAACTATACATATATACAAGACGTCACTCTCAGGCGTCCGAACTAAGTGTAATACTTCTTCACTATACATATAAAGAGTTACCCTTGAAATCAACTAGTCGATAAGCACCCTTTTCTAAGAATTTTTTCATAATGAAAGGTCCGAATCACATGGGTTTGAACTTGCCTGCCCCCAAGGGATCTTTGTCTTGGTCGTAGACTAGGACAAGATCACCTTATGAGAAAATACAAGGGTGGATGGACCGATCATACTAACACTTGACATGTTGTTTGTGAGCCTCATTGGCTAAGACTGCATCTCGACACTACTCATTGAGCTTCTCGAGATATAAAAGACATTCCTCAAGCGGTGTAGTGTCGGGAAATAGTTCCACTGCCAACTTAAGAGAAAGTATTTGGAATTCAATGGGAAAGACTACCTCTAGCCCATAAATGAGTTGGAAAGGAAAAAAACTAGTCAGTCGCAGTATTTACTGAAGTTCGATAAGCCCAAAGTGTTGAATACAACATCAAATGCCAATTTTACTTGGTCGAATTAATTGTTCGTTGAAGAATAGTCTTGAGAGACTTATTAACATACTCTACCTGATCATTATCCCGTGGGTATTAAGGTGAAGAATGTTCCTATCTAAAACCTATCTTTGATGTTAATTCAGACATCATTTTGTTCTGGAAGTCACTGCCATGGTATATGATAATCTCCTTCAGAATACCAAACCTAGCTACGATCTGGTTAAAAATGAAAAGGGCATCCATTTCCCCGTCATTGTTGAATGTCAGCATAGCTTCAATCCACTTATTAAATTAGTATACTACTACGATTATATAGCAATGTCCCCTTGTTGAAACTAGGTGACATGTAGTAAAATCAGTTCCCCATTTGGTGAAGGGACCAATGACAATAACTGTGAACATGGGAGTTGGGTGTGCCCACATATTCTGAGAGAGGATTTGGGACGAGTGACACTTCTTGACCACCTCAACATAATATTTGATTAACGACGGCCAAAAGTATCCAACACGAAGAATCTTTTGGGCTGTTTCCAACCCAGACAGATGATTGCCACATGCTCTTGTGTGAAAATCGTTTAGAACAAGCTCTGCTTCTTCATGAGTGAGGCATCAACAGAGAATGAAATCTACTCCTCAACGATATAAAGTGTCATTGAGGATAATATAGTTCCATGCTTGGTGACGTATTCTTCAACACTCATCATGAGAAGCAGAAGAAGGGCACTTCAAATTATGAAGATACACTAGTATATCTCCATACCAAGGGTCCGAAGATGCAATAAGAAAAATATCTTCGTTGATCAGTGCCTCTTCAGGAGGAATATCACCACTTTCGACTGGAAGTTTCGAGATTAGTTCGACAAAGACCAAAGACTTTTTAGATTTCGCCAAAAAAAAAATCCAAGTCAAACTCTTGCAGGATGACTATCCATCGACTAGTTTTCCCACCGATGACCCGTCGTCTTAACACATATTGAAAAGGGTTTACGACAAAAATGACGGTGGTCTTGAGAAGTAATATATAATGAAGAAACCGTTGGACAGCATGGACAACTGCCAAATCAAGTTTCTCAACATGTGTGTAGTTGAGTTTTAGTCCAACCAGGCCTCGACTAAGATAATATATAACATGATATTCAAGCTTGTCATGCTCTTGGAGCAAGACCATGCCAATGGTAGACTTTGCGACAACCAAATACAATAGGAAATCCTTTCCATAATCTAGAGGACTGAGCAGAGGGGCAGACTTCAAGGCATGTTTCAACACTTCAAAAGAGCGTTGAGACACTTCATCCCAACAGAATGGGACTCCTTTTTTCAAAAGACTCATAAATCCTTTAGTAATCTCGACATACTTAGAAACAAAACGTCGAAGAAAGTTGGCTTTCCCCTATAGACTCTGAAGCTGGGGGATTGTGCACGGGGGAGGGAATTGAACTATTGCCTCAGCCTTTAGAGGATTGACCATGATCCCTTTAGTTGACACTATGAAACCTAACAAGCGTCCCGATGTAACACAAAAATGACATTTGTTTGGATTCAAGTGAATTCGATAGTAGCGACACCTCTCAAAGATAAATTGTAAATGGGCAAGATGATCAGATCTCTTATGAGAACGTGATGCTAGATCATCAAGATATGACTCGAATTTGTATTTGAGGTTGTGGAAAGAAAATGACATGGCCTGTTGAAAAGTGGCTCCAACATTCTTAAAGACAAAATGCATTTTCTTATACGCGAATGTACCCCAAGGAAAAATAAAATCCATTTTATGTTGGTCCTCGGGCTTGATCTGAATTTGACTGTACTAAGAAAAATCATCCATGAAAGAAAATACCTCACAACCCGCACATTCATTGACAATCTGGTCAATAAATGGGGTTGGAAAATTGTCTTTCAGGCAAGCATTTTTCAGGTCGCTAAAGTCCATACATACGTGGATCATACCTTTCTTTTTGTTGACAAGAACAGGGTTCGATACCCTTTCCATCAATTTCACAGGGTAGATGAAACTGGCCTTGATGAGTTTCTCTACTTTAGCCTTTATCGCTGCTGCTTTGTGAGGGTTGATTGGGAGAAGCTTTTGTCAGACTTGATTAATGTCAGGGTAAGTTGGATCTCGTGTTCAACGATACATGGATCAATTCTTGGCATCTCCTCATAAGACTAGGCAAAGACGTCGAAAAATTCTTTAAACAATTCAGTGTAGATATGAATCTCTTAGGGAGAAAAATCCTCTCCGACGAAGACATTCTCCACGATGCTAGGGGTTTTGGAGATGTCAATAGAAATTGTTTAAGCAATACTTTCCATGTTTCCCTTGAAATATATTCTTTGCGTAGCCATAGGGTTAATGGGACAAGGGGCATATTCGTTCATGGTTGTAATGAACTCTCCTACCTATATTCTCTTGAGCTCCAGTAGGAAATAATATCTGTGGTGAAGATTGTCCCAAGGTATGTTTGGACTAGTCATTGCCTCCAGGATCACCTCCTCAAAGGGAAAGACTAAGTCCAAAGGGTTGTAAGCGGAAAGAGAGTCTTGGGCCCAAATAGGTCGAGAATAGGATCTAGCTCATGCGGGGGAGTCACATCAGGGTTGGCCAAGGTTTGCTGGACAATGGTGTACGCAACCTCAACAACGGATAAGGGCATAACCATTCCAAGGTGCCCTATCCCTTCCATCGAAGCCGATGGGGAAGGTAAAATCCATGGGTCATCAAAGTAACTCGTTCTAAAATATACGACTTGAAAAATTGTAGCCTTTAGCTGGTTGGGGACAACCAAAACAAACCTAAAGTCATTGGTAGGAGACAGATAATCAAAAGTTCACATTAAATATGGAAACAATATGACACCTAGGTTGACAGTACCTGGCTGCAGGTTGTCCATCATCGGGACCGTGGATGCCCCTGATGAAGGGTCAGGACAAGAGAAGGATAACTGATCAAAGATTATGATCCGAACTTTGTGAGGAAAACATAAGACCCGAAAAATGGTGGATACAACCGTTGCCATATTGTAAGTCCAATTTCTCCCTAACAAAATATTGTAGTCGAGAGGTGCATCGACTACTTCTACTTTGACGCACATAGATTTTCCCTCCAACTGCACAGGGAAAGAGGGAATTATACCATGTGGTCTGAAATATCGATCGTCCAACGCAATTAGCAACGTGGGCGACGAAGACAACTTAGGTTGGTCGATGGCCTTCCAACTTGCCAATGAAATCACACAAGTCGAGGCACCCTCATCAACCACCGTACGAAAAAATGTTCCATGTCAACGATTTCATGGTATAGACAACTACTATCTGAAAATCGACATGGTGAGGAAGATGGGGTTTATGGTCTGTAGGGTAAAAAATGATCATTCTTGAGTTAGTGGTCTTGGCCACTCCCAAGGCAGAGAACAATGCTTTTGTATATGAGGGGAAACTCCGGAGAATGTCTAGAGTAGACATTTCACAAGGAGTTTGTGCCAGATCCTCCACGATGGAGTAATTTTGATCAACCCTTGTTTTTGGGTTGTGAGAAGCCTTTTTGAATGCACCTTTAGGAATGCGATTCATCGTTTCTCCCACTATCTTCTCAATTTGAAGAGGACTAATGGGTTGGAGGCTTCTTTTCCCTTCTCAACATATTCTATCATTCTGTAGTTATGAGCCCTGGTTTATAGATTAGCTTCGGATTTCATCATATAAATGTTTGTGGCCCCGTTGTTAGTATTAGGTGCAGGGGCTCCCTGACTACCCCCAGGTGCACTTGTGGATGAGGAAGATTGAGATATATTTTTTCCTTGTGGAAAATGGTTTGTCAACATGACAGGATGCTGCTATGCCAATAACTTTTGGGCTTCCTTGAGCTGAGGGCATTGCTGAATCAAGTGGTCATCTGTTCAAAGCTTACACAGAAACTTCACCTTTCTCTTTTCATTTTTTCCCTCGCCAACATTATTTGTAGCAGGGGCATCTTGCAAAGTAGTAGGAAGAATGAAGAGAGGTTGAGTTTTTCTTGTGTCCATGAGGTAACTAATTTATTTGATAAGTATGATGTATTAAAAGTCTGAGTTATATCAACACTAATCAGTTTTCTTGTATGCAGATTGTTGCCTTGTACTTCACTATCATTATTTAATTCAATGTCTGGTTGAGTTTTTCTTCATCTTCTTTTTGCGCTTGGCTATTCTATGTATGATGTTAAATTCCATCTAGAGTAGTTAGAGACAACGCTAGTCCAAGTTCTTGCATGGACTTAAAAGCATAAAAAAATATAAGAGAGTGTATGGGGATACATATTTTAATAAAGATCAAATTTTTGGCTCTAGAACTATTTCCCTTTGCTTTTCTAGTTTTATTCTTTTATTCTCTTTTGATAAAGTATTCAAAAACACAAAATACCAAAACATGTTGATTTATTCATTTCTTTAAATCAATGTGCATACTCCCTTTTATCTTTCTTTTGTCTCATTAGTCTAAGTTTTGTTTTACTAATTGCGATATTTAAAATAAAATAAAAAAATCAATCCATTTTACTTTAGGGTATTTCTTAGAATCACTAATTAGATTAATTTTAGCTTGTTTATTTTTCTTTTAACTATTTTTGCACTTGCATTATTAATTTTACACTAAACTTTGTTTTAATGTATATTTTCATGCACAAGAACAAAACATATAAAAATTAAATAATTGCAAAATCCATGCTTAGACTCACGTTTTAGGGTCTAATGTGCTTTCCTTCCGGGGCTTTAAATTCAGGGAAACATTCCCACCTCTTCCTTAGCCTCACGAGAGGTTGAGATGTTGGTGTTGAAACATCATTGTTTCAACATCAAAATAAGGTTCGAACAACTTCAAATATTCCATTTTCACCATTGACCTAATCTGCATATAAGGTAAAAGTTCTAGCATGAAGGCGTTTTCATTCACTTTCTCAATGATGTCAAATGGTCCATATCTAAGGGGTTTGAGTTTCTTTGTTGCTCCTTGCAGTCGTTCCTTAAAAAGATAGAGCCACACATTGTCTCCAACATGGAATTTGTGATCCTCCCTGTGTTGATCATTCTTGGATTTGTACAACCGTTGGCTCTTCTTGAGCTGCTCCTGAACCCTTAGATGTATCATCTTGATATTGTCCATGAATGTGATTTTCTCCTATTAATATCCTTGCAACCATGATTCTTACTTCTACTTTCCATACATGATATCAAATGGTGAAGGAGTTAAATAACCAAAACAAGTCTCGAAAGGGGACTTATTGGTGGAAGAATGGAGTGCTCTGTCGTAAGAGTGTTGAATGTAGACTATTTTCTTGTCCCAAGTCTTTGGATGTTTGCTATTGCAGTCTCTCAACAGTTTCACTAACATCCTATTAACAACCTTAGTTTGTCCATTAGTCTGAGGATGTAATGCAATGGAATACCTCAACTTGGTATCCATTCTCTCCCAAAGCGCTATCCAAAATATGCCCAAGAACTTGGTATCTCAGTGTAATATGATGAAGGTTGGCAATTCGAAATGTACCAAGACATGGATAAGACATGGATGAAGAATAGTTCAATTGCCTCTTTTCCAAAGATTGTCTTCTTACATGGCATGCACACACACATTTTTATGAAGTAGTCTATCACAACGAACAAGTAGTAATAGCCTCTATGAGTCATAGACAAACCTCCAACAAAATCAATGGAGATGCTTTCCCAAGGGATACTTGGTACTGGAAATGGTATGTACAATCCAAGTTTTTGGTTTCTTGGCTTATTAGTGTTGCAAAGGATGCAACCTATAACTATATTTCCACCTTCTCCTACATATTCGACCAATACATATAATGTTGTAGATTCACCATTGTCTTTGCCATGCCAAAATTACCAACAACTCTAGAAGTGTGTTCTTCTCTCATCAACACAACTCTTCTGTCCCAGGGTATGCATAGTTTGTCCAATTTATATAGCCTCCCATCTTGATTTTATATTTGTTTCCTTCCATGAAAATCACTGATCTCTCCTTCAACTCCTTGGAGACTTCTCTAAAATATTCATATCCCTCATAGTCTTCACTCAAAATTTCATGAGCGAAAGGCTCAAGCTGCATTATCATTTCAACTGTTGCAATATTCTTCAGCGACAGTCGAGAGAGCATGTCTACTAGCCTATTCATGGATCCTTTATTGTACTTAATAAGTAAATGGAATTTTTGCAACAAACCTAACCACTTGTAATGCCTCACTCTATAGATACTCAAGGGGCTGATGATCTATGTATACAATGGTCTCTTTTCCCAATGCTTCCACTTCTTCACTGCTTGTACACTTGCAAAGATATCCTTATCATACATAGGGTAGTCAAGAAGTGCTCCATGAAACAATTGAATGGTATAATACATGCCTTCATCCTTGCATGAGTATTGATCCTAATGCATGCCCACTAACATTTGTCTCTAGCTCAAAAGATCGCTGCAAATTTGGCATGTCTAAGATTGGATCATTGTTGATTTTCTTTTTCAAATGTTCAATTTCTCTTTGTTGTGGCTTACCCCAATGAAATATCATTCCTTTGGTAGTTAAGGTGTGCAATGGCACTACAACTTTGGAGAAGTTTACAATGATTGTCTTCAAATACCGAGGTAGTCCCATGAAACTCCCAACCTCTTTCACATTGGTGGGAATAGGCCATTGCGTGATGGTTGAAATATTGTTTGGATATACCCTTAGATATCCTCCTCCAATCATGTGTCCAAGGTATATTAAGGAAGTCTTTCCAAGCTCACATTTCTGCAAGTTGGAAAGAAACTGATTCTCCCTCAAGGTGTCTAGTACTTGTGTCACATGTGAGAAGTGTTCTTGCCAAGTATTGCTAAATATTATCTTGTCATCTAGATATACTATTACAAAAAAGTCAATGAAGGGGTGAAGCACATCATTCATTAGTCTCATAAATGTTGTAAGTGCATTGCATAACCAAAAAGTCATTACTAACCACTCATACAGACCTTGTATTGTTTTGAACATTGTCTTCCAAACATATTCTTCTTTGATCCTCACTTGGTGGTAATGTGATTTGAGGTCCAACTTAGTGAAGAATTTGTCTTGTTTCAATTGATATAATAAGTCATCAATCGTTGGGAAAGGATATCTATTCTTGATTGTGATCTTATTCATGGCACTATAGTTAATGCTCATTCTCTAGCTTCCATCCTTCTTTGGCACCATGATGATGGGTGAGCCACATGGCAACGTATTGGGTATAATAACTCCCCGATAGAGCAACGATTGCAATTTATTCTTTACTTCATCTGCTTCAATGATGGGCTGCCTTGGATTGTATAGACGAAGGTGATTCCGATAACAATTGAATCTCGTGTTCAACTTCTCCTTGAGGCTCTTGAAACACCTCCTTGTAGGATTTAATCAATTTTTGTAGTTGTTGGTGATAATTGGAACTACATCCTTCCAAAGATTCCTTCATCTCCAACTTGTATCCTTCTCTTTGTTGATTTCCTTCTCTTAAGAACAACAAGACAAAATTCTTTGTACTTCCCATGATTCTTTTAGCTCGATGAGTGTTGATCAAAGAGAGCTTACCTTTGTCCTTGTGTTAATTTATGGCATACAATTTTCCATCCTTGACTAGCCTATACTGGTTAGAAATCCTTCTGAAAATGGAATCCATCACATACAAGTATGGAATTCCCAAATGATTCCACATATGTCCAGAGGAACCACATATGGGACTACTTCATCAACAAAGTTTTGATTGATGGAAAAATTAAATTTGCACTACTTGCTCACTTTCAATTCCACATCTTGCCTTACCCAACACAGGGGGTATAGATGTGTATGATCTTGTGTCTCTATCCAAAGCTTCTCAACCAATTGCGCATAAATCAAATTGGATTGTGAGTCAGGATCAAACAAACAATCCACCTTTCTTTGTTTCATGTGTATTTTAATGCATACAAGCTTGGTCATCTCCTTCTCCTCCTTGTGATTGCAACCAACTAATGCCACTTCTTTATGAAGATTAGTTCAATCGATCTTCCCTTCTGGATTTGAGGTGTTTTCCATTCATTCCTTAACATCCACTAATATCAATGCTTTCTTCTTCTTCCTCTAGAAATGTTTGGGACACTTCTTAGGGTGTAATTTCCAATAGTTCTCCTCAGTGTGTCCCTTTCAATCAAATCCTTTACATTATTAGGAAAAATGTGTTTATTCTTGTGTTGTTTCCAAAATCTTCTTATCATTCCACTTCTTCTTGTTTTTCTTCTTTCTCTGATGCTTTTGTGGTTTTTCTTGCTTGTGAGTAATTGTTTATTTATCTTGCTTTTCTCCCTCAAGGTATTGTGATTGAATACTACCCTCATAAATTGATCTAAATAACATCAAATGTCTACATATTCGAGGTATCAATGCTCCCAAATACTTGACTTAGATGTTTGGAATTTTGAGAGAGACTCCCATATGGATTTCTCTCTTCTTGAACTCCGTGGAGAACTCTTGCACTAATTGTCCTTATCTCTGCCTAAAGTAATGACATACTATTTGTTTGTGTTCCTCATATCCCATTGGGTAAAGATGAGATTTTATCATGTCCTTGAACACTTCCCAATCGGTCACCAATGGGTCATTTCCTAGTGCTCTTCCTACTGCATCACTCTCCCACCATGCCAAAGCATGGCCTTTAAGCTTTAACTCAACAAAATAAATATTTTGTTTTCCCATTACTTTATACACGCTGAAGTATACTTCCAGTTTTTGTAGCCATTGGTTCCTCTTGATGGAATCCACTTCCCCAACATATGGATTAATGTCCACCTTGGCCTCCACATGGAAAGGTACATGTTCCTTACTACGACTTCATTCTCCCATCTATGGTGATTTGAAAATGAAAAGGCTTGAGTCTCTTTAAAATTTCAAGTGAAATTGTATGTGCTTGGGTAATTGGCTCAAGTTACAAACACATAAAACTTAGAGAGTTTTTACTTAATCATAAGAAACATAAACACATGATACAACCATCAAAGTATATACATTAACACAACAAAATGATAAAGGAGTTCACCCCTCTCTTAGGATACATCTCTTGGTTCAACTTCCAATGGATCATTTTCATTAATTCTCAAAGTGTCAAAATCAGTGCTTTACAATGCTCAAAATGCAAAATAGATGGATTCAATGGCCACAAAACATCCAAAAACCCCTATTTGGGCTCTTCCTGCAACTGATTTGGCCAAAAAATGAGTTGGAATCACTTCCTGGAAGTTTTCCCAATTCTCTGCTGTCTCTGCTCCTCCAAAATGCACATGTGTGAACTCAACCTAGCTCCAGAGCGCATTTTCGTGCCAAAACCCAACACCCATGCACATCCTGCAAAAGGTGGAAATCTATCGCATCATTAGGAGTCATAATTCATTTCTCAACGGAGGTCCTGGTCACATGGTCTAGGATGTGGCCACACCATAGTGCCAAGTCCGGATCCGTTGGAATTATTGGAGCCCTGTGCGTGGCTTGAACATTGGATGGCTCACTCGTGGATTGATCATTGGATGGAGTGCATGGTCGGATGGTAAGTTTCCCGTGCTAATGGTCATGTGGAAAGGTTGTATGGTAATACATAACTAAGGGCTGGGGCTAGGCCCCGACCCTTTCTCTACCTGGTTGAACAATGTTGCAAATTTAACTATTAGTTTAACACCATATGGTTAAGTCACATATGGTAGGAGGGATGGTAGCCTGACCTACGCTATTTCTATGCCACTTGTCCTGGAGGTTGCGGGTTTGACCCCTGCAGAATCCAATGACTTTTACACTACGGAGGTGTGCCATGTGGCAACCCATGTTTGGGCCATGTGGCACCATACCATTGGCCCATCACATCGCCATGTGTTGAAGCCGGATAGGTCCATGTACGAGCCTACCACACCTTGCCATGTCACCCTCTCCCACCTCACCACTTTCCACATGTCAGTACAGTCACCCTGTTGTGTCACAAGTACGACCCTGCCACATCAACAGTATGACCCTGCCACATCAACAATTTGACCTTGACATGTTAGACTGTATGGACTGTACAATCAACAAAATTTTGCATGTTTGGCAAAGTGGATAGAACATGATATCTCTTGCATATGACATCCGTTTGAACCCATTCAAGTTGCATTGGGATCATGAGGATGAGGCCTACGTATGAGTCCATTTTGAAGAAATTCAAAGCACTTTGATTTTTGAGCATATTTTGATCCCTTGGACCATATGGCTTAGTCTTACGATCTATCTTTGGCTTATATTTTTCCTTCTTGGTGCCTTCATGGAAATTCTTCGATGATGGTGTTTCCTTACAATTCACTTCCAATATCTATGACACCATCAATGTCAATGTGGCCAAACTCTACTCAAGTCAATCTAACATGAACTTGGGATCTTCTTCCTCATCTTCTCCATAATGTTCCCCTACCCATCTTGGTGCTCTACTTTTCTCTAGTCTTGTAAAAAACTCTTGTCCACTTCTTTTGTAGCCATTGTGGGTACTTATCATATAGGTCTCACTAGGTTCATTTGAACTTTTTCTTTGATACCATATGATCTGTAAACGAAAAGATTATAGCCTATCCATTTCACCAACACATATTCCTCTATAATAAATTTATAATCTTAGCTATCTTCCACTAATGGAAACTTGACCCCCCACAAGTTGAATTGACCAGATAACAAGCAAGTCGACTATCCAAAAGTTGAGTTGACTAGATGACAAGCAAGTCAACTATCCACAAGTTGATTTGACCATCTACATGCTCGGTTGAGCAAGGGATATGAATTGACCAAGAGAAAGAAACTCGATCAACTAGAGAGGAGATCCAATTGATTGGCAAGTGTAGTGGTCGAATAAAGAACAAGAAAATGACTTGGGCAGAATGAGTCGACAAACAATGAAGAAAAATGTTCAAGGATGAGTTGGGTTGACTAGCAACGAAGATACTTTCTCAGAGGGAGAATTTGACGACCAACAATGAAGTAAAAAAACCTCTGAAAGGCGATTTGGGCAACTCACAATGGAGGAAAATGTTTGAAGGGACAATTTGGTGACTAGTGATGTATAAAATGTCTAGAGGGTGAATATGGAAACCATCATTAGTTAAAAAAATATTATGGGGAGAATTGGGTAATTGGCGAAGAAGAAAAATGTTTTATCTGGTTCCTGGGAAAATAAAAAATTCCCAAGTAACACTAGACTGCATAGTATGGTATTTATACAACCTATGGGAAAAATAAAACGCCCCATAAATGATAAAAATGTAATGAATGGACTGTGGGAAAAATTAGACACCAGACAACAACAATTCGACTACGGGAGTGAGAGAACTCCCCCCAACAACTCTTATAACTAAATTATCAACTTCTAGGTATATATCAACAACTATGGAAGGAGATTCATCGAATTCCAAACTTCAAAATGGATGTACGAGCATGGTTAAAGAGATTTTAGTAGCTAATTAGTCCATGGGAAACGTATCTAAAGAAGAGAGAGATCAAATAAAAACTGGTGCCCCTTACAAAAGAAATGCACATACAACCATTAATTTTAGTGCACACCATCTACCATTAAATTACAATGCAACCATTTCCACTCAACAAATGGGAAAACCAACATTCTTTTGGCTTCATCCAGGCTCTTTATTATTTATCAATGGGTAGGTTACAATCTCTCTACTTCATCTCTATTCTCCTTAGTGACTCCTAAGTAGCCTCCTACTTCATTCATAGCAAAACAAAACCCCTCTCTCATCATGGGGAATCATCATATAGAAGTATGTCTCGACTGGGATGATAGCAGGAAGATTAGGTGTCCCCAATGCTTCAACTTCTCTCTAGTCAATTTCTTCTTCTTCTCTTTGTTTGTCTTTTCTCCCAGGTGGAAAAGGTCTCATATTTTATTAATACATTATTTCTTCATGTACAACAATATACTACCTAAATTTACATCTCATAAGTTTGACTTGAGACCACATTACATATGAGGGTAGACATAAACCATGATGGCATGGGGCCCTTCACACCAACAAATTGATCTCCTTCATTGGTCATATCCTTAACATTGCACGTGGTGATCATCCTAGAGCCTGTGCTGATAGCTAATTGTTCTTGTTTGAATTTGATTCAGATAAATATAGCAAAGGAATACATCGACAGATGTCTCCCTTTTTCCTAGAATATATGGATAAAAGGTAACTCAACCACCAACCATAATAGCTGTTGGTAACCCAACATGACTCAATCGGACTAGAACCAGAGACCTGATGGCAATGTATATCTTGAAATAATATGTTTGAGTTGTTTGTGTGTGTGTGTAACTCGGTGGGTTAGCTCGAGTGGTTGAGTGCTTTGAATTACAAGCATGAAGTCACAGGGTCAAGTCCTTTCATTGGCTTCCTATATGGATATTATTGGGTCCCACTTGATGCTCTTGTTGTCTTAGGTTGCCAAAAATGTAACTGGTGAGTTTACCCCAAGTACCATCTTCATAATAAGGGAAAGTGCCTGAAGGGGTTATCTCAATTGGTTTTCATAAAGTACTTTGCAGGTGCCTGGTTAAAATCTGCGTAGGATATGTGCACTACTCTACACAAACAATTTTACTAGGGATGCCATCCACAAATGTGGAGAGAATCCCTTGTGTTTCCCCACAAGATTTTTCTTGGATATCCCTTGTGAGGTTTATATAGCCCTGAAGAATCCAGTTTATCGTTGGTGCCATCCTTGGAATGAGGGGAAGTTCCCAGTGGATTTGCTTGGAGAATGCATCACGTGAAATAAATAAATTATTATTATTTAAAATTATATATATATATATATAGAGAGA
>SNQJ01S0136606.1:0-25486 GCA_010110895.2 Picea sitchensis
TTTCAGATTCGGGTAGAAGGTCAAAAGTTAAGTCTTGAGGGTCATGATCTGCGTATAAGCTTAGAGCCCTAGCTTATTAGTCCGTAGGGTAGAATACCCCACAACACCTAGATCAAATAAAAACGCCCCAAAGCCAGTGGCACTAGCCCTGAATCAGCCATACCCCAAGTGTCCTCTATAAAAGTGGTAATTTTGATACTACCTTCTCATGTTAGTTATGTTCTAGTATAATTAGTTAGTTAGTCACATCCAGGAAGTGAAAGTACAAGGAGGATATTGGGATCCCCTGGTAGATCGCAATCAGAATCATTAGGTTTCATTTTGATAAGAGCACCAAGATCAACAATGGTTGGTCATGTGGGAGGTTCGATTACCCGATACCCAAAATTATGGGGTAAGGGAGATGAAGATTTTGAGCAGTATTGGTTCTTGTGTGAAGCAATTTGG
This sequence comes from Picea sitchensis, assembly GCA_010110895.2. NCBI lineage: Eukaryota > Viridiplantae > Streptophyta > Pinopsida > Pinales > Pinaceae > Picea > Picea sitchensis. The sequence continues at coordinate 448 of SNQJ01S0136606.1, forward strand.
AGATCCAAAGGGATTCCGGATGTGAATAAGTTGGTTTAGTTCCAAACCAAATTGAGAGGTCATGTTCTCAAGTGGTACATGAATATCATTGAGCTAGGACTATCAGGAATGCAAGGTCAAGAGTTCACACTTGGCCAGGTACGGACAAGGTTCATAGCGGATTTTAAGATACCTCAGCCAGAGCAGCAAGCTCTATCTGAGTTCCATGATATCCAACAAAGGGAAGGTGAGTCGACCTAGGAATATAGCCAGATGTTTAAATATTCTATAGGAAGGTTAGCACATCCAATCCATGAGGAACATCAAAGGGAATGGTACATTGAGGGATTGTTACCTTTGACTCAGATTCAACTAACACAACAGTGGATAACCACTCTGACAGACGCATTCGAACAATCTATGAAGATTGAAGCCATGGCAGGTGTTATAGGATAAATCGGTATATGTGGACACTAACAGATCTCCCTAGATCCACCTAGATCTAGAACAACATAGGATAGGACATGATGTTTTCCCTAAGTTACAATCATTGAATTTTTCATTGAATAAGGAATAAGTGACATACCTTTAGATATCGCTTCCTTATGTCTTTGTTGTCCCTGCTTCTCTTTGGTAGCCTTGTGATATTAGATCTACAACAACACAAATCAACCAAGGTGAAAGCAACAATAATACATTCAATGAAGACCTAAACATGTGATCAAGGAGTCATGTAATAAAATAAGAGGGATTTTATGGGAAAGGGACATGCCACTGTATTATATTAAATGAAAGTAGAAGATACAACCATATTTCCTTGATGTCGCAAGCTTCCTTTCGGTGGTCCTTCGTTCCAACACACACACTTGCTCCACGCTTTCATGAATAAGATCCACTATGGATTGATGGACAAATGGAGGCCTCAAGAATCAATTCAAATATGATTCCTCACACAATTCTGAACCTATTCTTTCATCAATTATCTATTCAATATTGCTTAACCTCTTCCTTGAGAAACCTTTCATTATATAGGAGAAGGAGATATGGCTAAAGGGATGAGGATGATCCCACTAAATCTGAGAATTCAGTAGGATTCCAACCATGTGAATGCCAACTCATTTTCTATAAGATCTTCTTCTAGAACCTTTGTAACCTCTTCTCCCTTTTAATCTTTGAAGCATGTTCTCACCCTACTTATAGAGTAAAATGCGAACACCTTGCAATCCAAGTATAGAGTAGCCTGTGAAAATCAGGGTTTTCACACCCTACAATACATGCAGCCTGTGAACTAATCTTAAAAATATGTTTTGTAGAAGAAGACAACAATCACTTTTCTCAAGCAAAAGGTTCTTATGAGATCCTGAACAAATAAGCATAGAGACATCACTAGAGTGACCAAAATAATGTGTAACAGTGGGATACCTTGGGATCTTGAGAGTGACCAGACCCCCATAAGATGCGAATTTAGCGCAACTACAAGGGAAAATATCAGCTCTTAGAGAAAATATTCAAGAACTGACGATACCTATACCAGGACGACCGCAGTTCTGGTGCATCGGATGTTATACAGAAGGACATCTAGTGAACGAATTCCCAAGAATGAGGGGAATGGGACCTCCTCAGAATCTGATGGGACCCTCACCAGGACCCATGGGAGGAGTTTTGTAAGTATATTCGAACTTACCATTCCATAACCCCACCCCATATCATTCTTTTTCAGGGATCCAATCGACACCAGCAATGGAGTATTGTGAGATTTGACGAATCCATGGGCATGGGATGAGACAATGCCCCATTATGAAAAAATGTTCGACAGTACCAAATATAGTACATTGTGAGTTCTTCACATCTGCCACACATACTACCAATCAATGTAGAGTGTTGGATGCACTTGCACACAGGTTGGACCGAACAACATTCAGGGTGAATTAAAACCCTCAGGGACTGGGAAGAGGTCGGGGACGTGGATTTGGAGGAGACTTCAGAGAAGGAAGGATCGGGGGAAGAGGGCCAAGAATATGTTATAACTGTAATGATAAAGGCCACATGGATAGAGAATGTCCTCATCCAAGGTATCCATGGTGCTCTCACTGTAGAACCAATGGGAACACAGCTGAAGATTTCCCAGAACTAATTGAAAAATGGGAAGATCAGGTACGACAACGAGGAACTAACCTCATCGATTTAGAAATCAAGAGAGTTATTAAAGGATAATTTCCCAACCTCAATATCGTTACTCAAGGAGTAGCAAAGATAGGAGTTGATGCTGACAATTTATCTCAGATCCAGAAAGCAACAACTAAAGAAGACATGTATGACCCTCTAAAACAAAAGTTGTTCTTTAAAGATGCCATAGTAGTATTTCAGAATATCCCTAGCCCTGAGATGAAAGACAAACCCCCACGGTCTATTGTTTACCCTAATATTTTGCAAGTCCCTGCTTCACCCCCTGCACCCAAAAACCCTGCAGTCACATTGAGACAACCTAAGAAACCTCAAAATGTAGTCGACCTTTGGTTTTAATTATTCTCTAACATTCTTGGGAATGACCAATTAACATAGAAGTTGTGCAATGTGCTATACCTAGTTTTATTGAATGAAGAACCAATAGAATCAGGAATAAGGACTAATCGTCCTGAGAAGAGTACTCAGAGAGTGTAGAGAAGAAAAGAACTAGAAAATAATTTAGACTAGTATCGCAGTTAGACAAATTTGAGATTAAGGATGTCATGTTGGATCTAGGATCCGATGTGAACATTCTGCCTAAGAATACCTAGGAATCCTTAGGAAAACATAGACTGACATATTCCCCAATTCAGCTAAGAATGACCAACAAATATTTTATTTTCCCAATAGGAAGACTGGAGAGTGGGGAAATGGATGTTGTGGTAGTGAAGACCGTAGATGAATTTGAAGTGATTGAAATCATGAGGGATAAGGACCCTTACCCTGCACTACTTGGCATTGATTGGGCCTATGACAATTATGCAGTAATTGACTTAAAGAAATTCACCATGACTTTTGAGGCTGATGGAATCAAGGTAGTTCAACCCTTGGATTCATATGTAGGGCCCAGATATACAGAGCCAACAAACAATAATATGGAGGGAGAAGACTTGGATCAGTTATACACTGTAATAGCATGAATAAGAGACGATTATATAAATCCTACTACTGATGGATTGGTAAGTTGGAAGAGTATACAGTCAGTAGACGAAGATTTAGAATTGGCTTTTGACAGTTGGCAGCAAGGATCGTATGAAATATTCTTAAGGAGATGTGCAATTGTCAGAGAAACTAGATGGGTTGGTACTAAGGTCAAAGAACACCCAGTATATGATGGCACCTTGGGACTCGACAATTTTCTTCTCAGCATGGAAGAAAAGGTAGTGGATGGTCAAAGGATCTCAGTGCTAGATGTATCCCTCTAGGACACCCCTTCTAGATGGTGGGCCAATCATAAAGCCTTATTCATAAATTTAGACGATGTGAAGAAAGTTATCAAGTATAGGTTTTAGAATAAGGAGCAGCTGGAATCAAAGATGTAGATAGATTTCCAAGTTGGGCAACTGTTCAGTGGAGAATCTAACCCTAGAGGACATATTGAAAATTCGTGACACAGTGGCAAGATTCAAAAATACCCTCTCACTGATGGGTTCAAGTATTTCCCCTCTCCCTAGGTTCAATCTCGAAATCTTGGTTCATACATGAGGAAATCAGAAAACAAACCAACTACTAGAAAACGTTGGCATCTCATTTTTGCAAGGACTTCTCATTTACAAGTAAGTACCCTGAGCTTGAAGTAGTCCTGCAAAAGATTAAATAATTTATTTTTACAGACAATAGTAATAAAAAATCAAACCTGGTGGTATGTGCAAAACATAGTTGAGAACTTCAAACTAATATTCACCTACCTTCAACCAAGAATCCTATAGAATTCTATAATATTTCCAGGGATTCCAAAATCCTAGATGATTTAGAGGAATTGAGAAACCTACCCATCAAAGAGACAGAAGGGAACAGAGAGATCCAAAACATCATACCTAGTCAGACTGATAGTTCCTATAATCACCAGTTAAAGTTGTGCAAAGTCAATACAGGGACCACAAAGAAACCTAAGATAGTTATGGTGGGAGACTACTGGGATGAGAAAACTAGTCAAAGAATACCGTTTTTTGGTGGGAATATGAGGATTTGTTCCCAAATACATTTTCAGAGATAAAGGGAATCAAAGGAGTTATGGGAGAAATGAAAATCAAATTGAAACCAGGATCCAATGCTGTGAGGCATAGACCATACCGTATTAACCCTAGAGTAAAAGAGAAGGTTAATAAGGACATATACAAGATGTTGGAAGCCAGAATTATTTTTGCAGTGGAAGAAGCAGAATGGGTTGGCCCAATAGACATCCAAAGTAAGAAAGGAATAGAGGATATTAGGGTCTGTGTAAACTATAGAATCCTTAACTATGCATGTGCACATGACCCTTTCCCAACACCCTTTATTGATGAGGTGCTAGAATGGGTTGTGGGGAAAGAAGTGTACTCATAAATATATGGATTTTCAGGGTACCACCAAGTAAGGATTGCTGAAGGGGACAAAAACAAGACCACATTCATAACAGAATGGGGATCTTTTGCATACAATGTGATGTCATTTGGCTTGAAGAACGCCCCTGCAGTTTTCTCCATGATTGTAATAGAAGCTTTCAGAGATTTCATTCACAAGTTTATAGAATTCTATATGGATGATTGGACAATATACAATTTTCTCAAGGAACATGTAACATGGTTATGTCTGATGTTTGACAGATGTAGAGAATTAAAGATATCATTGAATCTCATAAAGTGTACCTTTTTCGTACCACATGGAAATTTGTTGGGCCACATAGTATGCCGAGAGGGAGTATTGGTAGACCCAACAAAAGTTGTGGTTATTTTGAACATGCCACCACCTATGAGTGTTAAGAAGTCGCACTCCATGCTATGACACATAGGGTACTATCGCAAGTTCATCAGAAGATATGAAAACATCACTGCACCTCTGGAAAATCTATTGAAAAAGGATGAAATGTTCCAATGGACCCCAGAATGTGATAAAGAGTTTGAGACCCTAAAGGAGATTCTCATCATAGCACTGATTTTGATATTCCCAAACTAGGAAAAATAATTTCATGTCCACGTAGATGCTTCAGGTATTGCCTTAGGAGCTATCTTAATGCAACCTGGAGATGGATTCATGGATCACCCTATCTATTTTGCGAGCAGGAAGTTGTCACCAGCTGAGCACAACTACAAAATGACAGAAAGGGAGGGTTTAGCCATGATTTATGATTTGCATAAATTTAGACATTATTTGTTAGGTTCTCATTTCAAGTTCTTTACTGATCATTCTGCATTGAAATATCTATTTAAAAAACATGTATTGGAAGGGATAATTTGTAGATGGTTGCTACTATTTCAAGAATTCTCTTTTGAAGTAATTATTAATCCTAGAAGATGCAACGTAGGACCTGATCACCTATCTAGATTAGAAATAAGGGAAAGTGGTGGAGTAGTTGACGATCAGCTCCCAGATGCATATTTGTTCTGGTTTGAGGCCATACCAGAGTACCTGGATGACATAGTAGTCTTCTTCAGTACAGGAGCATGCCTAGAAAAATATTTCGCAACCCAGAAATGCAATATGGTTGTTAGAGCATTGGATTACCAGTTGATCGCAAGACAGTTGTATAAATTGGGACTAGATAGTATCCTCAAAAGATGTGTCTTGGATCATGAAAGGCGAGATATATTATGGGATAGGCACAATGAAGTTGTGGGAGGGGAGGCCATGTAGGGGGAAAGGCCACTGTGTGGAAAGTTCTCCAAGTTGGGCTTTGGTGGGAAACGCTCTTTAAGGATGCAAAGGTATATGCTAGATCATGTGATATTTGTCAAAGAGTGGGTAAGCTATCACGATGAGATGAATTACCACTTCAACCAGTTCAATATCTACAGGAATTTAAGAAGTGGGTAGTTGACTTCATTATATCAATCAACCCCACAACTAAGCATTCAAAGGATAGGTACATTATTACCACAATTGACTACATTACATGTTGGGTTGAGGCAACAATTGTTCAGGACTGTTCGACCAATACTGTTGCAAGGTTCATCTTTCAGAATATTATCACTCGATGTGGATGTCCTAGGAACCTAACCAGTGATTAGGGAGCTCATTTCATTAGTAGCACTATAGAAAATATTACAACAGAGTTCATGATCCAACATCACAAAACCAACCCCTACCACCCGTAGGCCAATGGAACAGTAGAAGAATTCAACAAGATTCTGGAGAGATGGTTAACAAAGTTCTGTTGCAAAAATCGAGAAGATTGGGATGACAGAGTTCCAACTATACTATGGGATTACAGGACAACCACAAAGAAACTCCTCAGGTGCATGCCATTCTAGCTATTTTTATGGGAAAGAGGTAGCGGTGCCTGAAGAATTCATCACTCCAAGTTTGTAAATTGCATGGATCACACATATGTCGAAGACTAGGTTTTTAGCATACTTCCATCATTCGGTTGAAAAATAAAGGAAAAAATCTTAGCATGGCATGCACATTATAACTAAAGTATTTGCACAAGGAGACAAGGTTCTACTCTATGACAGTTGGTACCAGAAGCATCCTGGGAGGTTGTGCATTCATTGGTTTGGACCATTTATAGTTGCGGAGATACGACCCTCAGGAGCAGTCAAAATTGCGCAATTGGATGGTATGTTGCGGCCAATATGGGTGAATGACACTCCCCTAAATCCCTATATGTCTCAGAAGTGAGCCAAAAGGATTGTTTCTCTAGTATGAAGGAGCATGTATGATAGTTAGATTTGAGTTTTCTGCATTTTTTGTAAATTCAGTTAATAAAGTCGATGTGCACAATATTGCACTGTGACACGTAGTTCATTTTTATGTTTAAGCATTGTTTGATGTAGAACTACTTAATCGGAAGCATAGAATCAAATAATACAAGAAATCATTTACGAAAGTCATTAATATGACGGGGACCACTTTGTGTTCGGAGGGAGAACGAATCTGAATGCAATATGAGTCCATGTGTCACACGTAACCAGTCCAGTCACAACCCTTATTGCTATTACGGTACCCTGTCTGAATTTAGTTAATCCATAAATTCATGATATGCGAAGATTCCATCGGTATTCGCACCGGGATTCCCACCCATCAAACATAAAAGTCTCAAATCGGCCACATCCATGTCCAACTTGCACAGTAAATGCTAGAATCTCCCAATAGGATATACCTCATTAACCCGTCTCATCGAACAACTTAGATCCAAGTTGCGTCCATAGGGTCATGATGAACATCAGTTATTGTTGAACTTTCCATCTAAGCCGGAGTATAAGGCTCTGAGAACTCATTGTAGAATGCATTGTTTTTAATAATTTAGCACTTTTCAAACTCTGTAGAGAGAGAAAGCATGTGTAGTTGTGAAACCCATAGTTGTGATCCCCAATCCTTAGTTCACCGCAGAATTTATTGATAACTCAGAGCCCACAATGATGAGAGCTACAGGAAGCTGAAGCATCATGTCCAAGGACTCAATACCAGATGATCCCTACGACCCTCGAGTCGAGGTCATAGGTGATCTAAAGGGGAAGGTGGAGCAGGTCAAGCTCCTTGACCTTGACTTAACAGACCAAGTCTTGTTCCCCTAGATGAACATAGACATATTTTGGACTATCTCTCCAGACGAGTTGGGAGGCATGCAGTTCATGCCCAAGCCTGAATTCACCAACAAATTCAACTCAACCAACATGAACCTCAAAGACTTACCAATGTTCAACACCACTGGTGAAGTTGTGTGTTGCACCAAGTTCCTGATCAGTAATGTGCATGAAAGAATTCTCTGGATGGAAAGGTGGTATATAATCCACGTCGAGGACATACATTAGCTCACTGGACTGTCCCTTGAAGGAGAGGATGTGTCGAAGGGATTCCAAGGTTCCACACACAGGGGGGGGGCACACAACCAAAATTGACCCCATACTACCAGAGACAGTCAGGACTCATTGTTACATCATAGAAAACAAGTTTATGAGGTCATACTACAAGGGAAAATGCATGTTGGATGCATTGTCAGTGGTCGACTTCTTTGCCAATGGTGTTGTGTTCAACTGGTTCAGTTACCTGTTGGACGAATTTCTCATGGCTTGCGAGGAATCCTAGGATTAGGGACACACCTTCACATATGGATACTTGTTGGTGGTGTTCGCGATGTTCAAGTGGACACCACCCACTGGAATATCGTTGGCGCTAGAAGACAAGGGGCGCCTGGAAAAGATGTTTGAGCCATGGCACTCCAGGGCAGACTCGGACAACAAAACCTTCAACAACGTGGGGTTCTCCAAGTGGTACAACAGATTGATCAACACAATGCAAAGGTTGCGCATTTCGTAGGAGCTCCTCAACTGAAACACGAGGAACATTTATTTTAGCATGAACCAGCATCATACATTTTTAAGGCCGAGGCAGGCTAACAGGGAATAATTCCACTCGAGAATGTTTTCGTTCTACCTGGACGAGGAGGCCTTCAACAAAGAGGTAATGGCATAGCCGAGAGTTAAATGCATCCTGTGCATGTCGGGGATGTACTATATATTTCTTGTAGAATTGATGAAGAAGAAAGGCAAGGAAGCATGGGTAGGATCAAGATCAGGACTAGAGGCCTAGAAGAAGGAATATTTGACACAATCAGAATCTGAGGAGGAAGATGAGATGCATCCATTGGAGCACAAGAAAAGAATGTTGTTGATGTTCCTACAGCTACCAAATAAAGCCATGTTGGCAGGTAAGGATGTCAATGAGATCCTGAGTGTTGTGTTCATCATAAAACCAGTGGCTAAGAAGCTCAGAACCAGGGTTTCACTGAGTAAAGTCTTAAACCCCCAATCCATTTCATATGTCTTCCCTGCACTTGCTCAACAGTCAAAGAAACCCCCATCATACATATTCAGGAAGATTTTGAGCCTAACACCCCTCCATACACCATCATCACCGAACACCCTCCATCACCACCACAACCCCATTTGCCACCACTAGAAACCACCAGCCCAACCCAAACCACTGGTCTAGAGTTGATACAGCTCGATCCCCCAGAGAAAGAAGAGCGAGAACTCCCATAAAAAACCCAGGAGTTGCCTGAGCCAAGACTAGAAGTTTCTGGTCCAAACCCCAAAGTACCAAAGAAGAGCCTGCAACTGACTAGTCCAAACCCAGACACCCAGCACCAACAGATTGTGCCTTTTCTATCAGAAAAGTACACCCAAACGATGTAGGAGCCGCAAGCTCAAAGTACCCATCACATCCCCTCAACATACAAGGTTGAGGGTGGCTAGGGAATCATAATGTAGGGAGATGATGCACGTAAAGGGGAGGAGATACCATAGGTTCAGAAGGAACTCAAGTCAACTTCTGGGTAGAGCGGTACATCCATGCAGGAACAGATGGAGTTGGTTCTCCAAAGCCCTCAGTAGTGCACTGAGTTGTTGCAACGATTCCTGGCCAAAACATAGGTTCTAACACTCTTACCCTCAATGTTAAGGATGAGTCTTGCACCACTACACACCTGAGCACCCAGAGATGCATCCCTTTCATCCACTGACCTTGCAGAGTGGTCAGTGACACACTTGGTTGGAATGATCAGAGTATCCACTAATCAACTAGATCAGAGGCTCCAAAAGGCCAAGAGGTATACTAAGTACACAAGGGATGAAGTGTTCCTTACGCAATCATGAAAGACACAAGAATCACATGAAAAGGACCAGGTCAAGAACAGACTGGAAAGAGTGCAGGAACGACTTGTTGAATCCTGGTCAGAAATTTGAGAGGTCGCACCCCAACTGCCTGAAGTCAAGGATGAAGGAGAGCCATAGCATCAGATTGAGCTTCTCTAAGGAGCATGGTCATAACTGGTCATTCACGTTGAGCATTTGGAAGTGCAATTGCAACAGACTCACCAAGAAGCAGAGCAACAGCCATGGAAGTTGTAGGAGAAGATGGAAAAGGTAGTGCTAGAAGGAAACAATGCTCGAGAAACACTACATAAGCGCATAACTAAGTGCACAAGGATTTTCATGTAAGTCAGTGATTGTATGGGCATCATCACTAGACACAAAAAAACCTTAGAGGATGTGTGCACTAGAATCTAGGTGTTGAATGAAGAAGTTGCAGCCACAATGGATCCGTTGGAGAAACAAAAAAAGTTCGACCAAATACAGCAATCAGAAAATGAATTGAACGCCCTATTTGAGGCACAATCCATAGAAAATAAGGAGTTTCATGACTTCCATCCTATCATTCAGACAGTGTACATGCATATGCATCAAGTTTATTTGTTGGCCTTCGACTAAGTTTTGAGGAAACCTTGGTCAAGTTTGACCACCTTTTGGACTTCGATAGGTTGGTCGAATATGGAGTGCCCAGATGGAGATGAGATCGTGGATCTCAATTATTTTTTGGCCTATGTGTACCCAGCAAGGGGTGACATAGGATTTTTGTAATGGGTTATTGGATTTCGGCCCATGAGGTTTACCCATGATTAGGTCTTATTGTAAGGGATTGTAAAAGTATAAGTAAGAATGTATTGTAGTAGTGGATAGTGGGAAGTGGCTAAGTGAAAGTAGTTCTGAGTTTGTTTGTGCAACATAATGTGTATGTAAGGCTCTATGCTCAATAGTGAAGTCAGCTTTGTGCCTAAACCTAGTTTCAGAAGGAGGATCTAGTGCTTGGTTCACAGATCTCTTGTCCTATTCGAAGCTTGACTTTGTGGTTTAGTGCACAGGAGCAACTAAATGTAAGATATTGAAGAATAATAAATAAGAAGAAGCATTTGGTGGATGTAGCCCCACATTGGGGTGGACCACGTATATCTTGTGTCTTTGGTTGGATTTTTGTTGTATTTATTATGTTATGAATATGCTCAGTTCTTTTATTATTATGTATAATAAATAGATCTGTTGTTTCTTAGCAATTTACTTGTCTTAAAGATGAATGAATGTTAGATCTAACCTAATGCTATGTGCTAAGTGGTTAAAGTGCTTAATATGTGTTGTTACTACGTCGATCTCTATTAGGGTATGCTATCGAATGTTATTAAAGATAATGAACTAATGCATATGACCTTCTAAGTGTTTCTAGAGTATTTTTTCAAGTGTTATCATCAAAGATATGTGTCCCATATTGGTTACAGACACATGTATCATGTAACCCCCCCATGCTTCTACCTCGTGTGAGAATTTTCCTGCTTCACAGGTGTTTCTGAAACGATCGGTAGTTAGGGTTTTGTTGGTGCATTGTTGAAGCATTGAACCCTGGGTCTTCCCCTGCGCCAACAAATGGTTCCGTTGTCGAGACCTGAAACTATGATTCCTGGGAACTAAAGTAAGGAAAAGAGAATCTGTGTGCATAGATCTGTTGCTGAAGTACAAAGTACTCTACTTGAATTGCGAAGATCTGTGCTAATCAAGAAATCTGATCTGAAGAAAAGAGGTAAGATCTTAAAAGAGGTAAAGCTTTGTGCTTTGATAAGAGTAAGATAAGTGAAATATTTTGTTCTTAAAGCATGAATTTAAGTATGTTTAATAGATTTTTTCCTTGTCTGCAATCTAGGGCGCAGTTGGAAGAAATAGTTTATCTAAGTAAAGCTAATATAAATGAAGAAATATATGTTATTCCTATGCACAGAAAGAATTTTTGGACTAATAAGTGGATGCAGGAACCTAGAAATATTTTTTGCAGATTGCAAGTTCAACATTGTGATCCTAGTGTGCAGTATAGGAGAGGTTGGGGAACATACAAGAGAAAGAGAGGATTGACACTATGTTATAAATGCATAAGACCGGGGCATATTGCTAAGGAATGCCCTGGTACGGGTCCTATTTGTCTTTGTTGTAAAATTGTTCTTCACGAGGTTGAGGATTGTCCAAGGATGATTGCTAAAGTGGAACAAATGAATATGAGACAAGAAAACTATGAAGGAATTCAAGAGACTAAGAGAATGTTAAAGAATCATAAAGAGAAAGAATCAGATAATGTTTAGACTATGTTGTTACAGTTTAAAGAAACAATGGATGTTCACAAAGACGTTATTTTACCAGAGATCCTGAAAGTAAAACAATGCATAAATGCAATAATAGAAGACTTCAACATAGATTGTGTCTTGGATAAGAAACACAAGTGAATATTATGATAGAAGACACTTGGGAAATATTAGGAAAGCCTACTATTGTACCTTCATTGGGAAGGATGGGATTGTTTAAGAGAAAGGTGATAACTTTATGTGGAAGAGTTACTAATGTACCTATTATTATTCATGGAACATCGACTGAAGAGGAATTTGAAGTCATTAAGTTTATTGGGGACAGTTCCCCATTCCCACTTTTACTAGGTAAGACTTGGATTGAGGAAGATCAAGTCAGAAGGAAAGTAGAGGAAGGATCTACAGAAAAGAAAAATCAAGAACTAAGGGATTTCATAGCTAGAAAAATAGATCGACTAATAGAAGAACGAGAAGATAAGCCGAAGCAACAGAAGGAAAGAGAATTAGTTGTCAAGGTTGAAAGAATGCAAGAAGTTTTCAAGGGCCTTTCATAGCTAGAAAATAGATTCCTAATTAATAGAAGAATGATAAGTTAAGTCCAAGCAGTATAAGGAAAGAGAATTAGTTGTCATGGTTGAAATAATGCAAGAAGTTTCAAGGGCCCATATGTTATCAACAATTCCAATTTGGTAGGATCAACGATCGGAATGTTATATTCCCTGCGTTTTACTTGTCAAATGATTTTTCATTCTCACAAAAAAAAAAAAAAAAAAAAATAGAAAGAAAAAAGAAAAAGAAAAGAGGGCATAAAATAATTTCAATAAGATCCCCATGCAATAACAGTGACTTGGTCCATGCCTTTCAAGCATGGCCAAGTTATTTTAAATTGATGTTGATAGGAATAGTAAATAAGCTTGGCTAAACTGTTTAATCTTAGCCAAGTGATCTAGGTTAGTTAGTGAATAAATCTGGCCAGACTGTCTAATCTTGGTCAGATAGCCCCAGGGTAGAGTAAGCTCTTAGCCCAACAATTTAATCTAGGATAATTGTCCTAGGAAGTTAGGTTAGAACATAGGCTAGTTTGCTTTACTTCAATAAAACCAGCTCGATGATCAATGTTGGACCATGTTTTGAATGCTCGAAAAGTTGTTTGCCTAACCCCTTGGTGATGTAAAGATGTAAAATCTTGGGAAAAACCCATGATATGCTCTTATCCTAAGTTTTTCAGGGTGCATATGCTTTCGCGCCCACATTTATGCACCGCCCATGTATCAATGACCCAGATGATCGTGCCTAGATCTACAGTGGACAAATCTTTTTGGACCCCCACGACCATTCTACCTTTAATGGAAGGGGGGGGTCTGGAATCACTGATAATGCATGCGCACATCTGGACGGCCCAAGTTTTGGTTCTTAGATCTACGATTTTTATTGGATTCTGGACCCCCCCATCCATTCTACATTTAATGGAGGGGGGGGGGTCCAGAATGTGTGTTAAAGAGCGTGCATAGATCTGCGATCAAAAGAAAATCTCATAGATCGACAGCCCAAAGTATTTTTTGGACCCCCCCAATTGATATACCTTTAATGGTGGGGGGGGGTTCTGGAATGGAATCTTACTCTAGCGGGCCCCCTATAAATACGTGGCATAAATCTACTGGTCCCGAGTCCCATTGCCTCCTACTGTCTGACATACCTCGTCACCTCGTGACGTCATCATCCACCTTTCCAAAAGAGTCACATCCCATAACTTCGTCAGTCCTTCTCCCTCATTCACTCGTGGCAAGTCCCCTCACCATGATTTTTTCCCCTAATCGATAACCGCCACATCACCCATTTGTATCCCTCAGTCATTGTCACCTACCATCTCACATTTTAAATGACCCATTAGCCATTTATTACTAGATAACTTTTTCGTTAACCAGTTGACCTGTCCCACGCGCCCAATAGATACCCATTTACTCAAAATTACTCTCACTCTTCATTCCTTCACCATTTACCCACTCATCACACCAGAGAATTTACCCCATTTTCTTCTCCATTACAGCCAGTCGCCCCCATCTACCATTGTCCCTGCTAACATTGTTTTATTTGTAGGTATTGTTATAGTAATGGCACCAAAATCAAAATGAACAGAAGGAGAGGAGAATCCATTTCTCCCTCCTCATGTTGATCTCGACAAGATTCCACTGCCCGACAAAGACTACTTAATTGCAGACACTAAGTGTGATTTTGACTTCACAGACCTTCAATCATGGCTTAAAGAAGTCTTCCTAGACCAGAGTGACAAAATTGGACTCTGGGAGTCTAACCTACCCCTGTATCTCTTCCCCCAGATTCACCATTTCCCAGAGTTCACCCTCAAGTGCCAAGCCCACTATATTCTTGAGAAAAGAGCCATTGTATCCTCCTCCGGGGAAGTTCTTTTCCTCATCATGCCAAAAACCATCGACCAAATGATGCAAATATCCCAAGCTGACTCTGCATCACCTTTTAACCTTGAAATCCTTACTAATTTATACCAGAAGATGAAGTTTCCTCAAAGAGCTCAAATATTTGAGCTTTTTCTTCCACAGTCTGCTCAGCTACCCACTACAAATCCCCCTTATCCTTCCTCCATGTTCTCGACCAAAGGAAACCGGGTTATCATGTCCCTATGTTCCTTGTTGGGTTATTATTCAGATCAGTAGGTGGATGAACCCATTCTGGGATTTTTGTCTATTTTCTCCACCGATGAGAATCCCACTACACAGTTCGACTTCAGCACGTTCCTGGCGAACAACATACACAAGCAATTCGTCAATTTCACCACAGAAGGAATTTTCTGGTATTCTTCAATACTGGCATACCTGTTCGTTTTCTTCCAAGCAGACAAGTTTTCTTTTTCTATGCAGAAGATGGACGAAGATGGAATACCCCAGGCAGTAACCACATGGACTTCCCTACTCAGACATAACTCCACAGAATTCAGTTTCAAGCTGTTTATCGATCAATTCTGCCACCCAGTGGTGATTATGCTCAGCGGTAGACCCGAACCCAGGATTAATGACGAAGTTCAAAGGATCCTACATCTCTCGGATCATACAAAGACTGGTGATTGGTACCTGTACCAAAATCACACTGAGATCAGAGTCTATGGGTGCGAGTTGGCCCCATATAAACTACCCAAATACTTACCTGATAGAATTGTTTCTCTGGAATACATAAGGCAGATGATAAACTTGGATGATATTCACTTTGTGTCTTTAAAGAAGAAGCAATAGCTCATAATCAAAGGGAAGATTGGGTCTTTCATCTACAACAATCGAGGCACTGGGGAGGAAGAAAATAGGCTGCTGAAGGAAATGAAACTCTTTATGAGTTTTACATGGCACTACGATTCATGCAGGATCATTTCAGAGATGAGGATAAAAAACAAGAATATCACGTATGTCCACAAATCTAGGCCTAAGGTAGAGAAATTTGCAAACCAGACAGGATGGGAACCAAACACTTTGGTTGAAACAGAACAATAGGACCCCCCGGTCACTGTATCACAGACAACCACACCAGAGGCTCCAAAGGAGAAAAGGCCTAGGCATGATCTTTCACCTCCTGTCACTGAAGTGTCATTAGAAGAATTCCTACTGCATACCAAGAGGCCAAAAACCAGTCCAGCTCCTGACACGGCTAGAGAAAAGGAAATTCCATCCACTACAGTGATAGAGGTCGATCGGTCACTCCTCAACATAAGCAACAAGCATATTATAACCACTGTGTTACCAAAGAATACTACAGACATTCCACCAATCAACCAGCCAGGCAAGATAGGACCAAAGCTGAGCATCTTTGAGAAATATGACTTGATCAAGAAAAATAATCAAACTCTGACCAACAACACATACGCCCAATTCTGGAAGCAGACATCGACTGCACAACACAGGTTGCTATCGGCGTTCATCACGGATAAGGGCAGAATGCACATGGCATTTCTCCAAGCGCAGGTACTAGACCCAAAGGTAATCACCGATTACAAGAGGGAAACTTTTGAATTCCAGACTAAAGACATGCATCATGCCGATCAAATGGATCTGCATAGGCATACGGGAGAAATGGTTTTCTCCACGCTATGACATGCTTCCACTACTGCCTCTAGGTTACAAGTGTCTCTAAACAACATCCAGACACAGTTGAAATTGGAGAAAATATCATCCTTTACCAAGGATAACAGGATCAAAACGATGGAGGAACTAGTCCTCAAGATCGGGTACGACCCCTCGAATGTGAAAGCATTCAAGGAGATGATCAAGAAGAAAAATTTCGACATAGCGTCTTTGAGGAAACAATTGAAGCTGCCACAAACATTAGACTCGCAGGCAAAGGAAATAGTAGAGACAGAATGAGAAAAAGATGAGATGCTTAGGTTAATCATGGAGTAGAATGCACAACTGAAGGAAATGGAAGCTGAGATGGAGAAGCTAGTGAAAGAGAAAGAACAATTGAAACCCATGGAAATCATTTTGTTGAGTGCAGTACCACTCTCAAAAGTGAGAATAGCATCACTAGCAAAAGTCCCATCACCAAATCCACTGACGTCTCTGGAAAAGACGGTTGAATTAGCCAAATCTATGAAGGAGATGAACCCGCAGGATACAGAGATTAGCAGACTCAAAAAGGAGATCGAGAACCTTCAGGAACTCAAATCTTCTTATCAAACTAGCTTCTCCAAGGAAAAACAGGTGTCAAACCAGCTCAAACAAGAGTTACAACAGCTCCGGAAGCAAACAATGGAAGGTAAAACATTGGCCGAAGTCAAATAAAGTGTCTGGACAGAAATCACAAGGTCTATGAATGAAATATGGCCAATGATACAGATTATGTTTGAGAAAAATGATTTGGTGTAGAGAAGTAAACAAGCCATCGAGAAGATCAGATCAAAACTGGGAGAGATGCCCACACAGGCTAATGAAATCATCAAATTCTTCAATTCTAAAACCAGAGAGGAGCTAGAAGAGTTGCGAATTGAGGATAGAACAGAGACCATCCTTGAGGTCAAAAGAGTCTTGACCAAGAGAGGACTGATTCTACAGCTAGAAGAAAAGGTTCAGGCCATGGACCTAGGGGTACAAAAATTTTCCAGCAAGATTGAGGCTCTACAGAAGAAAGGTATTCCTGGTTTGAAGGTGATAAATGACAAACTGATGACACTCCTAGACTACAAAAAGAGACTATCCGATGTGGCTAAGGATAGTTTGAAGTTTTCAGGAATTCAAGGTAGCATCACTGGCAAGACATTCTTATATGCACTTCAGTTGGACATCAACATACATCATGAGATCTGGTACATCTTCATCACCAAGCCTACTTTTTCCAAGTACACAGAAATGGATGAAGTCTACTGAAGGTTACTCAAAGTCAGCGGTCCCAGTCATCTTCGATGGGAAGAGCTTTGTGACCTAATCAAGTAATCGATGAGATGTCCCAGCCCAGTTAGTTGTCCAGTCAGACGAGGTTGTACAGAGGCCTCACCAATGGTTCACCCAGAAAACAACATGCAGTTGCGACACATCAATAAATAGTTTCCTAGATTCCTGTAATTTGATAAGTTAGTTAGGCTAAAAATAGATTTACCACGTCCTGATCTTTAATGACAGGATCGTTTGTAATTTTGGGTTATAAATACTTCACTTTTCAAAGTATTGAGGGTTGATCTTTACGCCCTGTGAGATATCAGACTCTAATATTTTTCAAGAGATCTTCCATTAATACAAAGAGGCATTTTTACAGGATTCTTGCATGTATTCACTGGTGATGTTTTCCTTTATAAGTTAAATGTTATTATTGCTTAGTTATCACACTATTTGCTAAAACTAATCTTTGAAATTAACGAATGTTGCAGGATTTATCTTTGTATGCCCTGTTTGTGAATTTAAAAGATTTTAGTGTTTCATCTTCTGATTTTACAATAAATAAATTCTTAGTTGCTTCTTTGATTGTAATTGACATTCTCACCTTTTTTTTCTATTTCTCATTTATGCTACTAAAAGAATCCAGCGATTACATTATCTCTCCCTGTGAAAAGTTTATTTTCTTTCTGGTTTAGATTTTATTTCATGATACAGACCCCGTAGCCCAATGGATGTGTAAACTCTCTCAGCCAACCCAACGAAAACTACAACAAACAAAACCAACATATTCTATCTACCTAGCCTAATATTTTAAATTTGAAACACATCTAAATCATATAAAGAGATCCCTCTCTGAAATTGGTAGGGCTAGATCCCAACTTCGAAGTGGTTGGATAAAGTTACCTCTCGTAGATTTCTTCTTTCCTGACAACCTCTAGGAAATTTACAAGGCGACAACACTATCCATGCAAGAAAGAAGTATATCCACCCAGGAAGTAATAAGAGAAGGGATATTAACTTTGAACCCTTTCAAAACACATCAACAGTATGAAGTCACTATGCTAGGAGAAGATAAGAATAAGAATGGAAAGAGGAATCCAAAAATAGTTAGAGAAACTCAAATCACAAGAAAGAAGGATAGGAGGCTCAATAAAAAGAAATCTAAGTTGGAAAAGATACAGGAAGCTATAGATACCAGATGGAAGACTTTATAGAATGGAACCTCGCAGGAGACAGGTTCACATGATTTGAACCTCGTCGGAACAGCAGTACTGCACAGAATGGGACTTCTCCCTGGCAAACCTATATAACCATTGGAGGCACCCCGACCATTAGAACGAAGCTCTGTAACGACTAGAAAATACATTTATGTGTGGATAGACTATCGTTGGATTTTGAGACCATGCCATAATGGAAAGATTCACATTGATGGAAGCATTCCCGCCCGTTGGAATAATTTGTTACGACACCTGCCTATTTAACCCATAAGATGTTGCGTCAGGATAACGTTTTTCCACCCATGATTAACTGAGACACGAAGATAATTGATTGTGTGTCGAGCTGTGTTATTAGAATCCAGACATTTCCATCAGTTTTTCTACCCCGCTTGTCCGTTCTCCTACCCCAACCGGTCTGTTTAAAAGTGAGAATGTCGGGTGAACCTAGTGCATTAGATAAGTGTTTTTAGGAGGTCCTCAAGATGATAATGACTAACAGATAGTTATTTGAAGGTGTCCAAGCATCGCCGACTAGGAGACTGCAGGCTTCCCCTTCGACTGGATGTCATTTTGGCTATGTTAACCCCGCAACCGAGTAGAGAAGTAATAATTGCGGCGATTTGGCTAACACGAAGCAGATCCCGTCTATCCTACCTGAGTATATCTCACCTTTGGTTGGCACAGTTAACCGCAACATCATTCCACGAGACTATGAGTAAACCCTAATCATCGCGTACATTCTAAAAGGAATACGTGTAGTTGGAAGCCAGTTACGATAGATCCCACTACTGGAAAAAAATGACTTTGATCTAGGTGATAGAAAGAACTATGCTATGTTAGTGCCCCACCGGTACCTTATGAACACAACTGGGAAGAATCCTCCACTAGTCTCCCAACCATGGATTAAGGAGCTGGCGCAGTCCACCGTGCTAAATGTGATGAAGATTCCACATTTTGGTCGTCACCAGGAGGTTAAATCTTGCATTAAACTCCTCTTGTCATTCTATCATTATGGATACATGTGGCTTGATCAGAGGATTAATGTGGATCAAACGTTGATCCACTTGATTACAGGATTGAGAATGCAGGGACCTGACCCTCAGCAGTATTATCTATGGAAGGCCTCGGACCACTCCCTAGCACAGCGCATCAAGGAATCTTACGGTGAAGTTGAAAAAGGAAAGCAAGGCTACAATGTATCCTCTATAAAGGATGGCACAGTGTGCCTTGATTTCCAACTCATAGATGGCAAGCTAGTAAGGAAAAACCACCCCGCACAGATCACTGGGTTCATGGTGGACCTCGCAAGAAAATGTGTGGAGGGTATGCAGATGAATTGGATGATTTACCTCGTCAATGAACTGGAGAAGGATTGTTTGGAAGATCAGGATTTGGGATATGATTTCCACTTCAGCTGGATCATCATTTTGATTGCATTTGTCGCTTGGAAAATTCTTGAAGGGGCCACCTTCCTGGAGATCGAACCATCAAAACCGTTGGCCACTAGGTTTTAAAACCTTGTGGTACACCAACGATATGTCGAAGCAGTGGGAGTCCAACAATGTGTTCCATGCGTATTATCATAAACTGAAGGTTTCCATTAAATCGTTTCTATGCATGACACCGCACACCCTACACCAATATATATCGGTAGAAAATTTCCACGCAGATCCACATTTCATCTATATCACTGCGCACAGAGATGAGATCAAGGAAGATTTACAATCATACTATAAGATAACAAATGAAGACATGGAGCAGATCACCATGGAACGACCGAAGGAGTTCCTTTTACCTGTCACTAATGCAAAACTCTTTGCCACTGACACCATAAGAATCCCCCTGGTCACCCAGGTCGAGCACGTCAAACATTCTAGTGGGACATAGAAGAAGAAGAAGTGGGAAGAAGTCCAAAATATATAGACCGATGAGGAGGACAACATCTTTGAAAAAAATTTCTTTGGCTCGCTATTAGGAGGAGGAGACGAAGCCAATGAACAAGGAGAAGGGGATGAAGGATAAAATAAAGGAGAAGGTGAAGCTACACCACCTCAATATCCCCCTACTAAAATAGTAACACCACAAAATAGGAAGGTTTCTCCACAGAAACCTTTGGCAATAAAGAAGACACGCGCTAGTAAGCCCCAGTTAGAGGCCACACTCACAGAAGATGACATCAGTTTGGTCTGTGGAGCCATGGAGGATGCTTATGAGGACATATTGTAGAGATATGGAGTGAAGCAAGATGAACTATATGGTAGGATAGAGAAAGAATTGAACGAATTACAAAAAGCTATTCATTTGGTCTGTGCAGTACCTATTGCATCACATATTGTAGAATTAGGGGATGAACCAACCCAATTGAGAAGACTTGCATATGAGACAGAGGCTCGACTTCAAAAAGTCCAAGAAGAGAAGGAGAAGGCTACAACAGCCTTGAAACAAGATAAAGAGGAAGTCTTAGAGAAATTACGAGTAACACGGTACTATGTAAATGCCTAAGAAAATGAGAAAGAAGATATTTAGGCATGATCTAGGAGGAAAAAGCCCAGCTACAGAGAGAAAAGGAGAAGTTGCTCACAGAATGGGTTGCAGTAAAAGAGGTAGTGAATAAATCATGCCACTCTGTGACAGGCTTGGCATAGGAGGAACAGGAGTCGGTCGAGGCTCAAGTAGTGAAGCTCACTGAGACCATCCAGCAGCTTCAAGACAGGATAGCATAATTGGAGGCTCCAACAGTTCCGAGAACCCCACAAGAAGTGTTCAATCAAAAGGAGGAAACCACCAAGAACTTAGTGGGAAATATCAAATCCCACGCCTCAAAGTGAAAACAACTAAGTGATAGAAGCGCGCAGACATATGAACGACTCACAAAAGATCCAAAGATAAGGAAACTGGAAGCACAATTACATGAGGTGCAGCAGCAGGCATTTTTCGTGCAGGCGCAAATGAAGCTACTCACCACAGTTGAAAGAATGAAGAGATCTCAGGAACAACACATAGTACAATATCAGATCACTTCCCTCTAGGGTAGGGTAATGGAAGTCATGTAGAAGCTACAACCTGTGCAGGATGAATCCTGCAAGGTGTTTGAAGAAATTGAGGGACAAGTCTCGCAATTGGACCAAGTGGTTACAACAGTGGAACAACACCTAGAAGGGCATGTTACAGAGTAGACGATCTAGGAGCTCGTTGAGCAGGAGGCTCAAGTGAAGCATAAATTTGAGTCAACTTGAGTTAATCTCAATACCTTCGAAGCAGCATTTCCCAGACCTGAGTGACTCAAGACGAGTCACATGTGAGTGTCGAGGGCATGTTGGCCCTCGACCAAGTTTTGAGGAAACCTTGGTCACATTTCACCACCTTTTGGACTTCAACAGGTTGGTAGAAGATGGAGCACCCATATGGAGTTGAGATCATAGATATAACTTATTTTGCGGGCTATGTGGACCCAACAAGGGGTGCCTTATGGTTTTTGTAATGGGTTATCATATGTCGGCCCATGGAGTTTACCCATGATTAGGTATTATTATAAGGGATTGTAAAAGTATAAGTAAGAATGTATTGTAGTAGTGGATAGTGGGAAGTGGCTAAGTGCAAGTATTTATGAGTTGCTTTGTGCAACAAAATATGTATGTAAGGCTCTATGTTTGTTGTTCCTCGACCAAGTTTTGAGGAAACATTGGTCAGTCTTGACCACATTTTGGACTTCGATGCAGTAATTGAGGAAGGAGCACCCAAGAAGAGTTGAGATCGTAGATATCACTTGTTTTGTGGACCCAATATGGTGTTCTTAGAGTTTTTTAATGGGTTATGGGATGTCGGCCCATGGGTTTACCCATGATTAGGCCCTTTTGTAAATGTAAAAGTATAAATGAGAATGTAATGTAGAAGTAGAGTAGTAGAAGCAAGGTCGATATCTTGCAAGGATAAGTGCAAGTAGTTTTGGGTTTCTTAGTGAAACATACGATGTATGTGAGGCTTTGTGCTTCATAGAGGAGTTGGATCTGCACCTTGACCTGATTTTGGGAAGGTGGATATGGTGCTTAGTGCATAGATCACTTTTCTGGTGTGAATCTTGTCTCTGTGGATTATTGCATAGGAGCAGACGAATGTAAGAGATTGAATCCTAATAAAGATGAAGAAGAATTTGGTGGACGTAGCCCCACACTGGAGTGAACCATGTATATCCTGTGTTAATGGTTTGCTTTGTGCTATGATGTTTATGGTGTGAATATTCTTAGTGCATTTATTGTTATATATGATGGATAGATCTATGAATGCTTAGTGATTTATCTGTGTGGAATGTGTTAGATCTAACCTATGATGTTAAGTGTGATGTGTATTATGTCATTGTTACTGTGTCGATCTATTCTTAGGGTTTGTTCTGCGATGTGAATAAAGATGATAAACTAGTGCATGTTGTTCTTAAGTACTCCACGAATTAATCATAATCACATATATGTGTCCTAGCTTGGTAACAAACAACTAAGTCCTCTAACCCCCCCCCCCTTCCTCTACCTCAGGTAAAACTTCACCTGTTTCACAGGTGTTGTCGAAAGGGCCGGTAGTTAGGGTTTTGTTTGTGTGTTGTTGAAGTGTTGAACCTTGGGTCTGCCCCTGTGCCAACAAATGGTTCCATTGTTAGGGCTTGAAACTGTGATTGTTGGGAACTGAAACAAAAAGAGAATCTTTGTGCGTAGATCTATTGTTGTAGTGCGCAGTACTCTACTTGACTTGCGAAGTTCTGTGCTAATAAAGAAACTTGATCTGAAGAAAAGAGGTAATATATTGAAAGAGTTAAACCTTTTTACTTTGATAGAGTAAGATAAGTAGAAATTTTTGTTTCAAAAGTATGAATCTAGGTACCTTTGATAGATTTTGTCCTAGTCTTAAAGATAGGGTACAGTTAGAAGAAAGAGTTGATCTAGATAAATTTGATAGAAATAGAGAAAGATATGTTATTCCTATGCATAGAAAGAATTTTTGGACTAATAAGTGGATGTAGGAACCTTGAAAGAATTTTTGTAGATTGCAGGTCAAACACTATGACCCTAGCGCACAGTATAGAAGAATTTGGGGAATGTATAAGAGGAGGAGAGGATTAACACTATGTTATAATTGTAGAAGACCAGGACATCATTCTAAGGAATGCCCTGGTGCAGGTCCTATTTGTCTTTGATGTAAAATAGTTGGTCATAAGGTTGAATATTGTCCAAGGATGATCTCTAAAGTTGAAAAAATGAACATGAGTCAAGAGAATAAGAGCATGTTAGAAGATCAGAAAGAGAAAAGATCAGAGGAAATTCAGACTACATTAGTACAGTTAAAAGAAGCAATGAATGATCACAAAGATGTCATTTTACCAGATATCTTGAAGGTAAAACAACGCATAAGTACAAGAATAGGAAAATTCAACATAGACTGTGTCTTGGATGAGGAAACACCAGTTAATATTATGACAGAAAGAACCTGGGAAATTTCAGGAAAGCCTACTATAGTACCTTCATAGGGAAGGATAGGTCTATTCAAAGGAAAAATTATAACCCTATGTGGAAGAGTTACTAATGTACATGTTATCATCCATGGAACATCGATAGAGGAAGAATTTGAAGTTATTAGGTTTGTTGAGAATAGCGCCCATTTTCCTCTTTTGTTAGGAAAGACTTGGATTGAGGAGGATCATATCAAAAGGAAGGAAGAGGAATAAGCTATAGAAAAGAAAAATCAAGAACTAAGGGATTTTATAACTAGAAAAATAGATCGATTGATGGAAGAACGAGAAGGTGAGTCGAGGCAGCAGAACGCAAGAGAATTAGTTGTCAAGGTTGAAATAACGTAAGAAGGTTTCAATGACCTATCCATGCAAGAGAAAAGAATACCCACCCTCGAGTTAATAATAAAAGAGGTATTACCTTTGAACACTTTGAAAGTACATCAGCAATGCGAAGCTACTACGTGTTACACATTATTTTCGTCATCCCTATGACTGTTAATGATGTAAACCTATATGTTGCCTTCAGAGGGGTCAGTGGCTTGAGTTCCTGAAGAGAGAAGGGAGAAGAACTTTTCCTGAGAAAAGAAGTTGCATTTTCCCTTGTAAAAACCCTGTAAAAAAGGAAGTTCGCAAGTTGTTATATAGGCAGGGTGTGAGAATGCCTGATTCTCGCAGGTTGCACCATAGCTAGGGTGCGAGATGTTCGTAGGTTTCTCTATAGGCAGGGTGCGAGAATGCCTACACATGGGAAAAACAAGCGTTTTCTCGAATCTTCTAGAAGGAGAAACTTCTATGGTGAGGTGGCATCCAAATGGTTTGGATCTTACTCGCTTTCATGATTTAGTGGGATCATCCT
>SNQJ01S0136606.1:25496-41315 GCA_010110895.2 Picea sitchensis
TATGATTCTTTCCTATAAAGCTTGTTGTGTTTTATTGTATGATTCCTTGATCACATACATAGGTTTATATTGAGTTTATGATATTGCTATAACTTTGGTTGGTTGCATTCTTTTGCAGGATCATCATTGTATGAATGTTGGAATGGAGCTAGGATGGTGATGGTGAGAGGAAGTGACGTTTAAACAGTATGTCACCTATCCCTCTCTAGTTAGTAAATTCAGTATTTAAAACTTAAGGAAAGTGTCATGTTCTGGTGTGTTTTGTTCTAGATCTAGGTGGATCTAGGGAGATCGGTTAGTGTCCGCACATACCGTTTAGTCTGATAACACTACGGTAAGAGAATATAAGAATAATAATGGAAAGAGGAATCCAGAGACTCAAATCATAGGAAAGATAGGAAGATCAGTAGGAAGAAAGCCAAGTTAGAAAAGCTACAGGAAGCTTCAGAGAAGACTTTGTAGGATGAAGGCTTGCAGGCTCTGAACCTCGCTGGAAAAATCTAACCATGCAGAATGGAACTTCGCCTCGGGGAAGTTATATGACTGTTGGAGGCACCCCGACCATTAGAATGACACTCTGAATGGCTAGGAAACATATTTATGGGAGAATAGACTGCATTTGGGATGTTGATACTATGCCATAATGGACATATTCGTATTTATGGAAGCAGTCAGACCCGTTGGAGGAATCTATTATGATGCTCGCCTATTTAACCCATCTGACGTTGTGTCGGGACCACCTTTTTCCATCTGTGATTATTTGAGCTAACAGAGAACTGATTGTGTGTCAAGTTGTGATGCTAGAACCTAGACACCTCCATCTGCTTGTTTACCCTGCCTATCCATTCGACTACCCCGGCCTATTTGTTAACAGTGAGAATGTTGACTGAGTGCACTAAACTAGAGAAATCCTTTGAAGAAGTTCTGAAGAATTTTATGGTTGATAAAGCTATGTCTAAAGTAATATAGGCATCGTAAACTAGGGCACTATAGGATTCCCCTTTGACTAGATGACGATCGGGTTGTACTAACCCCATGACTGAGAAATGAAGTAAGCATCACGACGATTTGGCTAATGCAAAGAAGATCCCGTCAATATTACATGATTACATCCCACCTTTGGCTAGCACGGTTAACTGTGACAACATTCCATGTGATTTCGAGTACACCTTGATCACCACATACATCCCGAAGGGGATACACGTAGTAGGAAGTCAATTGGGACAGATCCCATCCCTGAAGAACAATGATTTCAACCTTGATGATAGGAAGAACTACATGATTCTCACACCTCATAGATATTTGATGAAGACAACTGGGAAGAAGCCTCACATAGTATCCCAGCCTTGGATAAAGGAGCTCGCGTAGTCCATGATACTCAACGTGATGAAGATCCCTCATTTTGGTCGACATCAAGAGGTTAACGCTTGCGTTAAAATCCTCTTGTCATGCTATCATGGAGGATACCTATGGCTCGATAGGTGCATTACTCTGGATCTGACATTGATCTACCTGATCATAGGACTGAGCATGCAGGGACCCGAACCTCAGTGATTCTACCCAGGGAAGACCTTGGATCACTCCCTGGAACAGTGCATTAAAGAGGCATATGGGGAAGTTGAGAAGGGAAAGATAGGCTACAAGGTAGCCTCTATCCAAGATGGTACAGTGCACCTATCTTTCCAACTCATAGTTGGCAAGCTCATCAGAAAGAACCGCCCCACGCAGGTCATCGGGTTCAGGGTGGACCTCGCAGGGAAATGCGTGGAGGGTATGCAGATGAATTGGGTGAGATACCTCATCAACGAGCTTGATAAATACTGTTTTGAAGCGCAGGATCAAGGATATGAGTTCCACTTTAGTTGGTTGTTTGTATTGATCACATTTGTCACTTGGAAAATGCCAGAAGGAGAAACCTTCCTGGAGATTGAACCACCAAAGTTGTTGGTCGCAAGGTTCTCAACCTTATGATCTAGGAATGACATGTCAAAGTAGTGGTAGTTCCATGCCTACTATCAACAACTGAAGGTTTCCATGAAGTCATTTTCATGCATTACTCTGCGCACTTTGCACCAGTACAGACCACTAGCTAAGTTCCACGCAGATCGACACTTCATATATATCATTGTGTGCAAAGATGAGAGAAAAGAAGAATTACAATCCTATTACAAGCTGATCGACGAAGACATGGAGGAGATCACCAAGGAATGGTTGATAAAGTTCCTTGTACTAGTTGACGATGAAAAACTCTTCGACCTTGACATTATAGGAAGTCCCTTGGTCATCTAGGTCAATCATGATGGACAGACTAGTGCGAAGAAGAAGAAGAAAAAGGAGGAATTCCAATACATAGAGACTGACAAGGAGGACAGCATCTCAGAAGAAAGTGGACTTGGATCACCTGCAGGAGGAGGAGGAGATGAAGTCAATCAAGAAGGAGTAGGGGAAGAAGGAGAAAAGCAAGGAAAATGTGAATTTATGTCATCGAAGGAACCCCCTACCGAGATAGAAACACAGAAGAAGAGGAAGGGTTCTCTGCAGAAACCCTCAGTATGAAAGAAGACTTGTTCCAGTAAGCCCCATCTAGAAGCCACACTCACAAAAGATAATATAAGCCTAGTCCGTAGAGTGATGGAGGATGCATCCGAGGACATCCTACAGAGATATTGAGTGAACCAGGACAAACTATATGGAAGAATAGAAAAGGAATTGAGAAAAGTGTAAGAAGCTATTTGTTCGGTTTGCGCAGTCCCTATTGCACCTTCCTCGTTGAAGAATACAGAGTTGGTGGATGAACCAACCCAACTTCAAAGAATTACAAATGCAATAGAGGTTGGCCTTCATCGATTCCAAGAAGAAAATGAGAAGACTATAAAATCCCTAAAGAAAGAGAAAGAGGAGAGCTTGGAGCAACTACGAGTTGCATGGTACTGTGTGACCGCTTATGAAAATGAGAAGGATGAGTTTTAGGTGATGCTCGAGGAAGATAAAGTGTAGATAAAAAAGGAAAAGGACCAGTTTCTCGCAGAGAAAATCGTAGTCAAAGAAGTGGTGGGCAGATTACTTCTCTCTGTGATAGGCTTGGAATAGGAGGAACATGAGGCAGTTGAGGTTCAAGTGATGAAGCTCATTGATGCCATCCAGCATCAAGCACAGGTAAAGGATTGAAGATTCAAGAAGTACCAAGCACTCTACAGGAAGTGCACCAGAGGGAGGAAGCTATTAAGAGAGCATTATGAAGGATCAGAGTCCTCGCCTCAGAATGCAAGAAGCTAAGTGATAGAAGTGCACATACCTACAAATTCCTCATAGAAGATCTAGAGCTTAGGAAGCTAGAAGCATAGCTACAGGAGGCGTAGCAGTAGGCACTGACAGTTCAAGCACAGATGAAGTTACTCATTGTAGTCAAGAGAATGAAGAGATCACAAGAACAATGTGTGTCCCAGCAGAAGATTACTTCTATCCAGGGAAGAGTAATGGAAGTTACACAGAGACTACAAATGGTGCAGGAGGAATCTTTCACGATGTTTGAAGAGATCGAAGGACAAGGTTCGCAACTGGACCAAGTGGTTGCAACAGTGGAGCAGCACCTGGAAGGGCCTGTTATAGAGAAAATGATCCAGGAGTTCGCTGAGAAGGAGGCTCAGGTGAAGCAGTAGGTCGAGGAATCTCAATCTAAGCTCAAGGTCTTCGAAGTAGCATTGCCCATATCTGAGTGAATCGGGACGAGTCATAGGTGAGTTTTGGGGGCCCTCGACCAAGTTTTGACGAAACATTAGTCAGGCTTAACCACATTTTGGACTTAGACAAAACAATCAAGGAAGGAACACTCATGTGGAGCTAAGATCATGAATATCAATTGTTTTTTTGACCCATCATGGGATTATAAGGTTTTTATAATGGGTTATGGGATGTCGGCCCATGGATTTACCCATGATTAGGTCTTTTTGTAAATGTAAAAGTATAAATAAGAATATAATGTATAACTAGAGTAGTAGAAGCAAGGTCGATCACTTGCAAGGCTAAGTGCAAGTAGTTTTGGGTTGCTTAGTGCAACAGACCATGTATGTGAGGCTATGTGTTTCATAAAGGAGTTGGCTCTGTGGCTTGACCTAATTTTGGGAAGGTGGATTTGATGCTTAGTGCACAAATCACCTGTCTGGTGAGAATCTTGGATTTGTGGCTTACTACACATGAACAGACGAATGTAAGAGATTGAATCCTAATAAAGAAGAAGAATTATTTGGTGGACATAGTCCCACACTAGGGTGAAGCACGTATATCCTGTGTTGATGGTTTTCTTTGTGCTATGATGTTTATGCTGTGAATATGCTTAGTGAATTGATTGTTATATATTATAGATAGATCTATGACTGTTAAGTGCTTTATCTATGTGGAATGTGTTAGATCTAACCTATGATGCTAAGTGTGATGCGTATTTTTTCATTTTTACTGCGTCGATATATTCTTAAGGTTTATTCTACAATGTGAATAAATATGATAAACTAGTGCATGTTGTTCTTAAGTACTCTGCGGAGTAATTATAATCACAGATTTGTATCCCAGCTTGTTTATAGACACCTAAGTCCTATAACCCCCCCTACATCTACCTTGGGTGAGACGTCACCTACTTCACAAGTGTTGTCGAAAGGGTCAGTAGTTAGGTTTTTTTTGGTGCATTGTTGAAGCGTTGAACCCTTGGTCTGCCCCTGTGCCAACAATGCTCTATAGCGAAGTCATCTTTGTGCCTAAACCTGGTTTTGGAAGGAGGATCTGGTGCTCGATGCACAGATCTCCTGTCCTATGGGAATCTTGGCTCTGTGTCTTAGTGCACAGGAGAAACTGAATGTAATATGTTGAAGAATAATAAAGAAGATGAACCAGTTGGTGGATGTAGCCCCACACTGGGGTGAACCACGTATATCTTGTGTCTTTGGTTGGATTTGTGTTGTATTGCTTATGTTATGAATATGCTTAGTGCTTAGATTATTGTGTGTAATAGATAGATATTTTGTTTCTTATTGATTTACTTGTCTTAAAGATGAATGAATGCTAGATATACCCTATTGATATGTGCTAAGTGGTTAAAGTGATTAATCTTTGTTGTTACTACGTCGATATCTATTAGGGTATGTTCTGTGATGTTATTAAAGATAATGAACTAATGCATATCACCTTCTAAGTGTTTCTATAGTACTATGCAAAGTGTTATCATCACAGATCTATGTCTCGACTTGGTTACACACACATGCGTCATATACCCCCCCCCCCCACTTCTACCTCAGGTGAGACTTCACCTACTTCGCAAGTGATTCCGAAAGGGATGATAGTTAGGGTTTTGTTGGTGTGTTGTTGAAGCATTGCATCCTGGGTCTGCCCCTGTGCCAACATGATACAATAGAGGATTATGAGGGGAACTCATTGGTCGCATCCAAGACAAAGGGATGCATTATAGAGGAAACCCAACAGTTCGTAGTAGAGGCATCACTCTTTGCCAGGAAGTGGCAGGATAAAGTTGGAAGCTTTCAAGGAGTGAGGAAGAGGGCCTTGGAGTTGGGCTCTTCATTTGAAGAGGAAAAATAAGAGAAATATCAAGTAGAAGAGAAAAAGAAAGAGGAAAAGGATGACAAGGGAAAACAACAATTGCTCCTGGAAGCTGCAAAATATCCGAGTAATTGACTCGAGGGTGAGTCAAGGTTTTTGGGCCCTTCTTTTTTGGATAAGGAGTTGTGCAAGAAGGATTAAAGTCCCAGTTTTGGCCTATTACGAGTTCCGCAAGATTCAGAAGAAGCAGGACAACAGATCAAGGAGAGGCAACAAAAATCAATTGCAAAAAGGACACCGCAACGCCAACAAAGAAAAAGCGGTTGCAATAGAACAAGAAAGCATGCAAACCAAGACAGAAAACAAAACTTAGCTTATATATAGGGATGAATATGATTGTAAACTTTTTTGGTTGAATTGTGATTGTGTTCAATTCGATCTTTCCCTTATTGTTAGGTTGATGTCGTAGTTATTGTATGTGGCTGAGAGGTCATAGTTTTGAGTTTGTAATGTAATTTGTACACCATTTTGGTAGTTAGAGCTCTGCGACATGATTCCAGAACCAGGAGTATGTAACTGAGCACTATTGTGTATCTCTGAGTTTTTAAATGAATAAAGATATGAAGATACTATTAAGAAGGATCTAAATTTTCAAAATATGTTGTCTCTTTATGTGTTATACTTATGCATTACAGTACTTCTTTATGGTTTATAAGTTCCCCATGATGTCTCTATGTTTAAATGCTTGTTTGAAACATAAGTAGTTCCATTTCTTACATGCATGAGTTCAGATTTGTTCTATAGTTAGATGTCTTGTGAAAGATTAGGATGAATCTTGAAGGTTTTGTGAATCCTCCTAAGTCTTTCCATTTCCCTTCCCTATCTATTTGTCTCAATATCGTTTCCCGTGAGACTTCTTCTCTTCGGAGGAGATGAGAATGCCAACTCTCTATACTACTCGGTACCTTTTGTTGGTAACCTGAGAAGGAACCTAGTATGATCAAACTTGCACCAAAAATCATGTTAATTTTACTAAGGGAGAATGATACATTCACTCATAGGCCCATGTTGATTTGGCTAGTGGTAAATGGTCCAAGTGTAGTGACGCAACACCCCTACCTCAGCAGGTTCTACATGATCTCTCGATCTTTGGATATTTCTATTTCCTTGAGCTAGAATGGCTCCTTGATTCCCAACTGGAATCTCCAACACGTACAACCACAGGTCCTTTTTAGGAGTTACGCCTATGCAAACAAGCACTAGGTGAGAACCTCCACTCCACGTCACCAACCAGCATCACCACAACCTTTACCCGAAAAGGTGTTTCGGGTTTCACGACTTTATGATTTCTATTGTGAGTCCCTCTAACTCCTTGGACTCTCGAAACCCCAAAAAGGGATAATCAGGCCTTTCATTACTTCTTTATGCCTCAACCATGTGACCTCCAATCTAAGCCTAGGGTCCACTTCCAAGTGCGTCAAGATTTCGCAACTTGCGAGTTTGCGATGCAAATCCTAGACTTTCTCCCAAAGTCCGAACTCACGACTTCTTCTCCTCAAATCGACAGCTCGGAGTTCTCCATGATCTGACAGTCCAGGTTATGTCAGAATTTCACGTATCAGGATTTTGTAACTCAAGATCTCCAAGTCACTACTTTCTCCACACTCCAACTCCCAAAATGTCGAAATCCAAAATCACAATATCAATGGATCCCATTGATTGAAATTTAATTGTAACAATTCCTCCTAAGCTTGCAAGTGTTGAAATACACTCGGCCTTAACTTCTCTGTTGATCCACTAGATCCAACGGTCCACGACAAATCAATAATTCTCCCTGTGATAATTCCAATCGTCCATTTAGACTTTTGACGAATCTGGCCAAATGACTCGGTGCCCTTCCTTCTGAGCTTTCCTTCTGCGAAATGACTTCGACCCTCATATTCCCTTCGAGTTCTTCAAAGTCTATATCCTTCTTGATCTTGGTTCTTGATACAAACTCAAGGATTTGAAGGGATTCTTCCCGCACTCCTTGTGGCTTCATGATAATCTCTGATTATCTGAACTTCCCATTTGTGTGCACTCCTTGTGACAAAAGCACTTCAACCATTCATTGGGTTTAAAAAGTTTAAGACCTCAACCTTCCTGTGCACACCTTGCATGACTCTGCGCTATCCTTGTACTTCTACTGGTATGAAAAAAAATGATATCTCTCCTGAGCTTATTTGAGATAAAACTCAGAGTTCTTGTCAACGCACTCTTTTCGGACCCTCACTGCACTCCTTGTAGGAATTCTCAGGACGAGAAACAATTGAAACTCATATCCTTCCTCTCACAGACTTCATACATTCAACATGAAATCATACGATACAAACATTGAAAAAAATGCATAACAGAGACTGAAATTAACTGTAAACATACCATTAAATACATGCAAACAATGATCATCACAACACCATGAAGTTGAGTCAAAACATTCTCATATTGACTCAAGTGATTTTGTACATGGTCTCTATAGAAACAACTATCTTCTTATACAAGTTTACAATCTATGTTCTTCTATGCTCTCCTATTCTCCTTCTCTACAACTCTAATCTTCTACTCTTACAATGAGAATAATCATACAATACAATACATACGAAAGAGCTTTCTAGATTTTTCCCTCTTAAACTCTAAACTATCTTAAAGAATTAAAGACTAAAGCTCCTTTACATTTACTACAATAAATGCCTACAACCAACATATGAGAGTAATGCTCAAGATCTGCATTACAATATCTAAACCATAAAAGAAAAAATATATTTTCAGATATTACATTAATGCTTCATTCTTTCAAATTCAAAACATCCTCAAAACGCACATCGGTGCATTTCTAGTTGTCCTCCACTTTTGCACTTCCTTACGATGCTCTTGCATCATGTAGTATTTCTCCTAGTAGTCATGTTGATTTGACGAGGAATGATAAAAATTCGATACGTTCTCACATTTCCTTCTCCAGGATGGAGTGATCAATTTTTATAGGGAAGGTTTGACCGTTTTGCAAGTCTAGTCTAATGTTGAATATGTAGGCTCTAGAGACCCCTTTTGATGAGGGGATTCTCAGTGAATCTACTCAACATTAGAGACCTATATTAATTAGACGTGCATGTGAGAAAATTATCATCAACATAAATATAATATATAAATAATATATTTATAATATAATGTATAAATATAAATAATCAATCATCAATAATTAATAATTAATTAATTAATGGTGTAACGACCGTCCTCGTTACAACAAGAACTCTGATAACAAGTGCGAAATATTTTTTTTTGTGGTTAAGGTGTGTGCACGCGTGTAGAAGTAACAGACACACTTGACTCCATGTCACCACTCGATGACCAACAAGACACAACCATGATGGACACCACCAGAAGGATTAAGGTGCACTACAGGTAACTGCAAACGTTTAATGACATACAGGGTTATGCACAGTACGAACACAAGAGGAAGAATCCATAGTAGTAGATTTTACCATTTCTGCACAGGAAAGCATGGCGTTTAATCTTAGTTCTCTGCTGCAGAGAGAAAGAAGGTCAGATAGGCTCCTCGTTGACTGCTCAGGAAGAAACTAGTAATCTCCGCCAGGTGTGTCGCAAGAGTGGAAACCCTGCCTTTAAAGGGCCCGAGACTCTTGATATGGCACAGGATTCTTACACCAAGATAATCACACAACATGCTTATATACTAGGCTACATGGAGGTGTCTACGTCCCGCCCGACACAAGCAGATCAAGCAATGCAAGACAACTGATCCGGATTATTTTCGGCACGAAATGAGAGCGGAGATATAATAAAGAAATGCACAGAGATATCGCGTATATCTAGTAATATAACATAAATATATCAGAGATGCAACCATAAACACAGAGATACAGTAATACACGGATTTCTATTAATGAAAGAAATGTACAAAGGCTATAAATGAGTGAAAGACTACATGGGAATGGTGTGACTTATCTCGAAAAGAGATGTGGTAAGCTACTTCCACTCATTCAAAAGAGATGGTTACAATGAGACTCACGGAGGCCTTTTACAATAATCGGAATGCCAAATTCTAGACATCCAAAACCTAACCCTAGGAGATGAGCTTAAAAGAGTCATATGGGCCCCGTTTGGGTAAGTTGATTGCATCAACTTCAGGAATTAAGTAACTTTATACGATCTCCATTTGGTGTGATAGCTGTTTAGAAGGTATCATCCAGGAGATTTGTTTTGGGAGCTCAATCATGCCTTTGTCTATAATTGAGAACCAGTCTCGAAACACTTCATTTAGGCCCTCAAGAATGGCCAGGAAGTTAAAACCTACTAAAAATAGTAAATTGCCAAAATGGCCCGAGAAAATGGCTATTTTGAGCCATTTGGAAAAGGTGGGTGCTACCGATATCCACGGATCAATCCCTCCTCATAGGAAACAATGGGTCTCTTCATTGAGTTCCAGGGGAGAGGGAAAATCATTTGTTGAATGCATCTTGGTGAGTTTGTCTTGCTGGAGAAGTCAACAGCTGCTTAGTTTGTGGAAATATGTCCCGAACTTTTGTGTTTGGAGTTTAGTGCTTTATTGATGCAGCTGTGCAGATGGTATGCAGAGAGAATCTTTGTTCTTTACTGTAATAGAGCACAACACATTTGGATAGAAGGTGCTTTGGCGAAGTTGTGGTGTTGCCGATGTCTTACGATTTCCTTGCTGAGCGGATTGTGGAATAATTTTTTAGTATGAGATACTACTTTGCGTAACTCTTTAGGTTAGGCAGTGGTTGGAACTACCTATGGTATCCTATAGAGATGACCCCCAATTAATAATGACACTCTGGGGTGAGACTCATAGATGTATGGAGTGTTTTCCATATGATTGGCCCAAGAGAACATCTGCAATCAATGGGGAAACATCACATAATACACATCCCTTGAAGGGTTGGATGCGGTATGAAAATCGACACTCTTTGGTTGACACGAAGATCGTCCTTATAAAACCGCAATGTTGTATGGTTAGCGGGTGTGGTGTTGTCGACAATCCCAACTATTTGGCGACCTCAGGATGAGGTTCTTACGGCCATTATCAACAATAAAATGCAGGGGTCCCCTTCGCACATTTAGCCAGATGAAAGTAGCTCCCCTCTGCGGATCTTTGGTTCTTTTGGTTGTGTTGTTGTGGTCGCGACAATGGCGGTGGGGTCTGCGTCGATGATCTATCTTTTCCCATTATTTTTTTGAATCATATTTTGAATTATGGTTCGGCTCCTTGTCTTTGCTTTCGGCCACCAATGACTATTTTGAGGCACATTCATCCGATTGTTGTGCGGGGGCTTCTGTGGAAATCGCACCATTTTTCCGGTGTCCTTCTTTGTCTTCAGAAGTGACCCTTCTTTCACAGCCAAGCGGGTGGTTTTTGGGAGACATTTTGTTAGGGTTGTCTTTGTCATACTTTTGATTGTTTGTGGATTTGCAGACCCGAACTCCCGTTTGTTCTTGTGCTTAAATTTCTGCTCAATTTTACTAGCATATCGATGCGTGACACCGAGGTGATGAGATGTCGAGAGAAAAATCCATTTGATTTGGATGTATCATTAATGACCCGGTATTTCAGAACCAAATGTCATTGAGTCTTTGATACCTAGCTTGGTGCGCCAAGGTATGGAAGACAGTAGTGAAATATATGGAGCCTTGGCCTCTCTCTTGTCGCGGTGTGGTCCATCTCATGTATTATTCCTCATAGTTTCCAGCGAGTTAGTCTTGTTCCTTTACGCATCCACAAAAATCCCAAAGTGGGCTGGAAACTGTATATTCGATTCCTGCAGTGGAACTCTGCTCGATAAGTTTCCACCAATGTTTTACATGGGAGAGCCTTAGGAGTCGCGAAGGTGATATTTTCCTTGTCGAAAAATTATGAGCGAGGAGAAATAACTTCTATCATATTTAACCATTTATCTAGGGCATCTTCATCTGTTTGACCTTCAAATCACGGGAATATCAAAATTAACTTTGTACCTTGAAGGTGAGGTGCCTCCAAAGTGAATGCGGCTTGAAGATGTGCGATGCTGCTCGGTGGCGTTGTTGAAGGATGTGGAAAAAATTCTCCTTCATTTAGTCCCTCCGTCACATGAGAGCTTGCTCAAAACCTTGGTGATAGAATAAAATGCGCTCCATCGTTTTCTTTTCTTCCCGCCATTGAGGGTTTCTTGGGTGTCACGAAAGTGATTTTCCTTGAGAGAGACAATGCTCCGAGACTCAACACTATACTGGGACCTCCTTCGAGGACATGCGAAAAAAAAAAAGCGAACAAAAGGCGATACTGCTCACGATACCAGCGATCAGTTATTTTATTGCAAAATGAGAGCGGATATATAATAAAGAAATGCCGCGGAGATATCATGTATCGGTAATATAACAGAATATATCATAGATGCAACCATAAACAGAGATCTGATAATACCACGATTTCTATTAATGAAGAAAGAAATATGCGAGCTGTAAAAATACAGTGAAAGACTTCGCTAGAATGGTGGCGGCTTATCTACGAGAAGATATGTGTGACTTCTCCTTTTCATAAGAGATAGTTCAACAATGAGGCTCTGGAGGCCATTTTACAATAGATGGGAATGCCAAGTCCTAGACATCCAAAAACCTAACCCTAGGAGAAAGTCCTAGACATCCAAAAACCTAACCCTAGGAGATGAAGCGCCAAAAGTCATGTGGGCCCCGTTTGGGTAAGTTGGTGCATCAACTTCCCGGGGTCGTAACTTTTGCATACGATCTCTGTTTTAGGCGTGTGATAGATCGTTTGAAAGGTATCATCAAGGAGATTCATTTTGGGGGCTCAATCATGCCTTTGGATATCATTGAGAACCTTGATCTCGAAAAACCTCCATTTAGGCCCTCAAAATGGCCCCGGAAGTTAAAACCTGCTAAAAATAGTAAATTGCCAAAATGGCCAGAAAACTGTTTTGAGCCATTTGGAAAAGGTGGGTGGCCACCGATATCCACCTGGATCAAAAACCTAGTACAACAAAATCAACGGACAACCTTGACCTATAGGGACGATGCAAGTCAGAAGGACTCCTACAACAACCACACATAATTAATTCATGCAACTGGCTAACACCACAGGATCCACAATCTAAAGATTTGAAACAAGCAAGGGATGGAGGTTCCTTACACCCAATTACCCATTAAAAAACATAATTTCCCCAAGAAGTTAAATCCCCTCCAAGTGACATCCAAACTATCTAGGTGATGGCCCTTAACCACCTACTCATAACCCTATGCGAGGGATTTTAAACCACCTACTCCTAAACCTAGAGTGATACAATCTTTAATTCAACCTTTGTATTCATGGTCAAGGGAGAAGATACTTTTTCTCTTATAATAAAGGAATATGTTTACTACCTTTATTTATTTATTTAATTTCTTTTTACATCCCACCAAATTCCATAGATCCATGGTTGCTATTGTTTTCAGGGCACCAATAAAAATATAACCTAACGTCCATTTATAATGACAATATAGTTTTATATATTTTAACCAACATTGACTGATGAAGTGAATTGTTATCATCTAATTCATAATTTATAGTAAGGAGTCAAATTACAAAAACTCAATAAATTAAAAAGTGTGGTTATAGAACTAACTTCTATATGTGAAAATAAACATCGAAATTAGAATGAGTCAACAAATTTAGGAATTAAAACCTCCAGCGAGAGTTATCGCTTTCAGTGTCTACACTAAACCATACAATGCTCTACGTTACAACAACAAACCCTCAAGAAAGAATTATCAATACGATTAATATTATAATCAAATGCAACTGAAGGACAGTAATTTACATACGCCAGGTTTCTACCCATTCTATACCAATTTACATTATTAAAGACAATAAAATTTCAGTCAATAATCAAATGCATCGGAAAGACAATAATTTACATACGCCAGGCTTCTACCCCTTTACTATACCAATTTGCATTATTAAAGACAATACAATTTCAGTCGATAATCAATGCATCTGAAAGACAATAAATTACATACGCCAGGCTTCTACCCCTTTACTATACCAATTTGCATTATTAAAGACAATACAATTTCAGTCGATAATCAATGCATCTGAAAGACAATAAATCACATATGCCAGGCTTTTACCCATTACTATACCAGTTTGCGTTATTAAAGACAATCAAATTTCAGTCACATAACCAATAAAATAACAATATCCTGTTCACTTAGGGTTACCATAATCGTGCATCCTGCAGGGAATTCGTCCAAGAAAGGAATAAATCTTGTCAATGGCAGGTTGACACCCCCGCAAGGAACGTTCAACTCGATAACAAGGGTGCCACCCAAGGAAAAACGATACATGGGAACATGTGTCGATCTCAGAGGAGATATAACTCTGCCCTTCGGTCTCCTCGCCCAAGCCATGGATGAACCATCTCGACAGACAATATTTCGTGAGGAAACTGGACGAACGTTACCCCACGCGGCGTACAGAGATAATTAGACAGTAAACATACTTAGGTGGTTGGGATCGCGTGGATACCCTCCACCCCAAATCGCCAAGGGCTCACAAATCAACGTCGAGGAAATAAACAGGAAAAGAAAACAGAGATTAGGGGTTGGCTGAGCGGGAAACTTGTTGCAGCCATCACAGAGGCACAACAGGAAGAAGAAAAAAAAAGGGTCAACGGCCATACCCACGGCAACGCCAACGCAAAAACGCACATGGTGCAGAACACAGTAAAAACGTAGCAATAAAACGCGCACCAAAGAACGCCCACTGTAAATAGAATGCACACAGTAATTTATCAACGAAGAGTCAACAACTGATAAATGAAATGCCCACAGGAAGGTAAAACGCCCATAGTGAAGTGAGACTCCCACGGCAAAAAGAAAAATGCCCTTAATATTAAGTCTGGGTTAAGAATTCAGACTATCGGTGAGGTAAAACACAACTTGCCAATTTGATTTTTCATATCGCAGACCGAGTTTATTATTTGGGTTAATTTATGAGCGCCTGCAAACAAACTACGTGGCCAACTAAAATTTCATATTGCATACAGGTTTTATTAAATGGGTTAAATTTCAGGACGCCAGCGAAATATATATAAACACCCCAGTCACCAACGGAATCGCCCACAGAAGTGAGAAAAAAATGAAATTCCAGAACAACGATAACCATTAAAACTACAACAATGATTTCCAGAACAACGATAACCATTGAAACTAAGTTTATAAAGTAAGTTTTTACAGTAACCAGGGAAACTACAGGTTTGTACCATAACCATTGGAACCACAGTTTATATAACAACCATTGAAACTGTTGTTTATATACTAAGTTATACAATAACCATTGAAACTACAAGTTTATACAATAACCATTCTACCTTACAAATAGAGGAGCGTACCTTGCCTTATCGCCCGCTTGATGACGTCTGTGCGCTCCGCGTTGCTCCTGCTTCGTGCCACTCCCGCTAGCCAACCATAGAGACTACACCGGTACCTCCCAGCCAAACGCTAGGGGTACTCTGCTTCCCCCTCAGCCCCCTGAGCTGCAAAGGGTCCACACACAGTCCAGATAGTATACCTAGCTTCCCAGGTCATCTCCACGGCTGAGCTACCACTCCAATCCAGCTGAGAAATTCCCAACTCCTCACAAGCAATCAGTCCATTTTTCCATTTCGGCAGCATAACAATACATAATAGCTCTCCCCTTCTTTCCCCCATCCCCTTTATTTTTATCCTGATTTTGACCTAAATCTCATTTGTTTTAAGTTTTAATCAAAAACCCCTAAAAATTCTATGTCTTACAAGTGTCACTCATCCCCCAAGGTTCTCCCAAAATTATTTTCCCCCTTTAATTTTTTCTTTTTAAAAAAAAACTCAAAAAGGTAAATGCACTAAGCATCCTTTCATTATATTTTTAAATTCATATATGTTTATTTTTTTTCCTTTTTGTTTAATTTTATTATTAGCACATGTATTGTTAGTGCTAGCTAGTAGGAAATGAAATTTTAATGTTAATTGAATAGCAAAGCTATTGTGAGCTAGAATATAATGGCATTTTTATTAGGAGATGGTTAAGTTTTGATTATTATGTTAGGGAAAAGTAGTACCTTCACTAATAAAGATAAATTATCATGCTTATTACTGGGAATGAGGAATGGCCTTGTGTATGCAATTAAGGAAGGAATTACTTTATGAATTCAATTAAAGAAGGGATTGTTTTATGTATTTAATTAAGGAAGG